>BSAI01000191.1:1577833-1633107 GCA_036245035.1 Adrianichthys oophorus | reverse complement strand
TGATGCTGCTTTTTATGTTAAAATCCGCACCCACCACCTACACACATCATTCCAGTTTGCCAGAGGCCGTACTTTCAACGCACATGCAGAAAAAAAGCACGTCACAGGGGTGTCTTTGTTTTGGTTTGCTGCAGAGATAAAACCCTGTCTCTGTTACACTCCTCTGTTTGGGAGACAAAGAGCCCCTACTCCGTAGACAGCAATCGTGCGTGTGCGAGGGTTTGGACGTGTTTTCCAATGCTTTCCCCTTGTTTATGCAGTCCAATTTATAACTGCTGGATTTGCAGAGGGAAGTTTTCTTGTTTTTTTTTTTTTCTTTTCACCCTCCATGACTAAACTGCTTGATTTCTTTTTATTAGCACAAACCCAGGCGTCATCAGATGGGCTTCCTGATATGGCCAACATGACACTCTTCCTACACAAAGCAGACTAATCAAGCACAGGTATAAGGATGCCACAACACATGCATTCTATTACTTAGGTAAAAAGTGACAAGGATGGATTGGGAACATGAATATTGCATAAAATCTAAATATAAGCCACAGTTTTTTTTCATAGTTTGGCCAGGTGTGTGACTTGTACTCAGAAGCGACTTATATAGGATTTTTAAACATAAATAGACTCATTTCGGGTTTCATTATTTTGTTATTAACTTATTTCATTATTTTCCAACTAACAACCAGTTGCCTTCTAGCGGTTGTTTCCCAGTAACTTCCACTAGAGGGCACTGTAGATGTGTGTATCAGTATTTAATACTGACAGCAACGCAGAAGAAGATGCGCCGTCCGACAATCAAACAGAGGAGATTGTTGTGATTGTTCTCCTGAACTTCATGATATTTTTCTGATTTCCATACAGGCTATTATTTTTGTTTTTATTTTTTCTCTGACTAATGTGGGACAGCAAACATCAAACTTGGTCACAGAGACATGGAAGTTGCATTGATAGCACCGTCATTCAAATGCAGCTCCGGCACTACAAGATAAAGATCGCCTTAAAAAGAAACTGAATGATCTCATGAACCCAGACACGAACACGTGATTACCGATGCTTTTTTAGAACTCTTAAAAATAAATAAATCTGATCTCTCAATGTCATCCGTGTCTTCTGTGCAATATAAATGAGATATAAATGCTTCCATGAAGCGATGAGGCTAAAAATTTGGAGCGTCTAATTTCTGAACACATTTTTGGACAAGCACAAATGTTGAATTCGATGCGCTTCAAAACAGGCAGTAGATGTGAATATGATGCAAGTTGAAACAGAGGTGACAGAAGCAAATTTGATGAATGAAATTGTGTTCGCTGTGATCGCAGCATTACTTCAAGATCTTCAAATCTATTCAGGAGTGTTGCACTTTTCTCCTAGAAGTGCGACTTATCCATAGGCTGTAAATAAAACGTCGCCCATAAAAAATGCCTTACCTCTGGCTCCAGCAAAACTCAGTCGCCTTTTTCAACAATACAGACGCCGCCATTTGGACCCAGACGACTGTGATTGGTCCAAGTCGATCTGAGTCACGTTTCTACAGCAACTACTGTCACCAATCATGAGTGAGCTTGTTGGAAGTCCACACCCCTTTACTGAAAGTGGCTTTGGAGAAGCTGTCAATCAAATATTCGAGGTGGGGCCACGTGCTTTTACTGAGGAATCTGATTAGTAAGTTTATAACTTGAATAACTTGCAATATAGAAAAAATATAATGAAAAATAATTTGGATTAACAAGAAGAAGAAAATGTATCAGAGCAAGAATGTTTATACTGACTCATAGAATGACTAGCTAGGATTATCTCTCTGCGCTCGCTCAGTTAGGACTGCATGGCGCAGTTGTAGGATACGCTCGCTCAGTTATCAAATACGCACCGTTCAATTAATGGCAGAGATGTAGCGCCATTAGAAAGGACCTCTGCTGCTGAAAAGCCGGAAATAGTTGAATGCCTTGGACAAGGTATGAAAACCTTGGATATTTTAGGAAAACTGAAGCATGATCATGGTACGATTACAAGATTTGTGACTGATTCAGAGCACACATGGGTGGTGCAGATAAAGGCAGTATGAAGAACGTTTCTGCTAGACAAATCCATCGGATTAAGAGAGCAGCTGCTAAAATACCATTACAATGCAGCAAGCACATATTTGAAGCTGCTGGTGTCTACGGAGTCCCACCAGCATCAAGGTGTAGGATCCTCTACAGGCCGCAGTTCTATTTAAACCTTCTGTCAGACCCCTAAAAAACACTCACAGGCAGAAACATCTGCAGTGGGCCCAGACATATATGAAGACTCATTTTCAAACAGTCTTAATCACTGATGAGTGCCGTGTAACTCTGGATGATTCAGATCAGGGATAGGCAACTCCAGGCCTCGAGGGCCACATTCCTTCATGTTTTCCAACATACCATGCTCTGGCATGTTCTCATTGGTTGGACACACCTGAACTAGGTAATCAGTCATAAGTAGGGCTTCGTTATCTGGAAATCATGCAGACACTGCGGCCCTCAAGGCATAGTTTGGGAATATTTTTTTTTTTAAACGGCGATATGACATCACCCATTTGCTAAATTAAAGACCTAATAGATATGAACATTTCACAAAGACATTTATGAAGCCACTGTGTTCTGATGGTGAAAACGTGGATGATTTCTAAAACATAAATCTAAATACAATTGTTCATACACAATGCATTGTGGTCTATATTCGCTAATCTAAGAAGCAACAATGCACAGTTTTTTGCAAATATTTCTAGGGCACTGGATTTTGGAATTGTAGACTCAGACATCCAGGAAAAATGGTGAATGCACCATATAGTGCACTAAATATTGTGAAGTGAGCGAATTCAGACACAACCAATACCTCAGTAACTAGCATGTTATACTGTTTATTGTAGCTAGCATGTTAGAAAAGACCAAACAACAGTAATAAACAGAAGATCTGTTGTTGGGGAAACTGTACATGTTTACTGAGACCTCTTCATCCACAACACTCTGGTCAGAGAGTACACACAGACACCACGAATGGTTAACAGAAGTTAACTAGGGAATTTAGAACATCAGAAACAGATCTTTGTAACTGACTTTAACAGACATTTGTTCTAAAGCAACTCAAAATGATCAAATCAGGCAGAGAGAAAATATAGACTAGCTTTAGCTTCCTGTGAAGTTAAAAAGGCTGGAAAATGTTGGTCCATTAACAGCTTAGGTTTTATGCATCAGTCCTGCTAGTACCAAAGTGACGAAGTCTCACGTTAAATGATTAATTTTCAGTGAAGTCTATGAATGCATTTCATCATTAACTGTACTATAAATGGTTATCACACCGTCAGGACCTATTTGAGACAAAGTGAACTTCATGGAGATGACTGATGAGGAGATCACCATCCATTTATCTGTAATAACAGTCAAAAACGTGAAGTCCTTCCGTGTTACATAGAGGGGGCATTGTTATGATCTGGGCTGCTTTGCTGCATCTGGAACCCGGTGTTGCTTAAATCTGTCCAGGTTCAATTAGAATGAAACTTGGTCTTGTTTTAGGGTTTTCCAACAGAATAATAACCCAAAACACAAACAACTAAAAACACAAAAATGGATGAGAGAAAACAATGGAATATCCCAGAGTGGGCTTCTATAAACCCTGATCTAAGTCCTGTTGAAAATCTGTGACTGAAACATTTCTATCGGAAAGGACAACCTTCACACCACCTGCATACACTCTCCGCACCTTCAGTGTACTGTTGTGCACATGCAAGCTAACTAAGACTCGTGTTTTAATTGGAGCAGAGTTTGCATGTTGGGTAGCACCATAGTTCACATGAGCTTTTCAAGAAACAAACTGTCCCAGATCAGGAAGTCCTGATGAGTGACTTGAAAATGACACCTCTTAATTGGCCATTAGTTTTAAAATCCCCACAATCCAAAGCACTGATTGCCTGTGCGGTACCTGGACTATTAGCAGTTGCTTCTGGAAATGGTATTGGGTGGAGGTGTGCGTCATATCCAGCTGGAGCATAAGTCTCTGATAGTTTAGGTGCAGATGTTGAAGGGTGGAGAGTCTAACAGTCAGGTTGTGGCGGTGTGTTGGCAGCAGCTCGTGGCTCTGATTGGAGTGATGCTTGCCTTGGAGCCATCAATGACAAACTGTTGCATCCTTGTGTGAGAACAGACGGCCAGATGGTGTCCCACGAGCACAAGAGGAGCTAACAACCTTGAAACGGAGGGAGGGGAGTGTTGTCAGCAGGCGTTGACTTGTTTTTCGGCAGTGGTCAGGCAGAGTGGTTTGTGCTGCTTCCTCGCTGCAGTTCCTCCATCCAGCGAGCTGGCCCCTTCCTCACACATTTTGCAAGCCAACTCGTGCACACGTGAAGCAACACAATGAGCGAGGACCGTCCCGAGGCAGATTCAGCAAGGTGTTTCCTGTGACCTGGAAGACTGCAACGTCCACACAAACACGCTTCTCTAGAGGAAGAATGGCGTGCGCGCCTGCCTCCCCTCCTTCAATCAGAGCTCGTTAATCTCTCCCAGCTCCGATGTGTGAATGTTAGTGTAGCTGAAAAACAGCTGTGTTCAAGAACGTGACATTCATGCTTTATTCACGCTGTCTTCATGGATTATTCATTTGCTGTTCAGGCATTTGCAGAGTAAATGAATATTGGATTAAAAGCAGCTTTAGGTTATTCATGAGCGGAGATATTTTAGGCTGTTCAGCGGCTCCAGCCGTCTCCAGCAGTGTTGTAAACCTCCCATGTCCAAACGGTCCTTGGTGTTTGCTGCAGCATTTCCACACAGTGTAGTTAAGCATGTTCCTCTGCGTCCCGCAGGCCGTCACTACCGTGTTATGGAGAAGATGAAGAGGATAAAGAAGCGCCTGTCGTTAACGCTCCGCCCCAGCCAGACCATTGACGAATCTCTGTCTGAACTGGCAGAACAGATGACCATAGAGGATGGAGGCACCAAGGACAACGGTAAGTCATCAACAGCTGTTTTTACTTTGCTTTTGGGGGAAATCTAGTTAACAGAATTTCTGAGTGTTCCGATCTAAACATTGAATAAGAAGCCAGATGCCTGAAAGACATTTTTATTCTAACAATATACTTGGTTAAAGGCTAGTATCAGGCCACAAAAAATGGATGTATTGGCAATATTTTTTTTAAATTAAAAGAATATATTACTCGTTCAGTTAGTCTAATTAATTTCCAGTGTGTTTCATGAGTGCAGGTTGAACACTTTAACATGGTAGTTTTAGCTCCAATGTTGTTGACCTTTGTTGAATTGCAGTAACTCCTCGACTGTTTATGTAATTAATGTAGACCAACCAATTCTGAAGCTGAGAAAAAGCAGCTTTTTGTGGATGTACAACACTTTTGCATATCAGCGCAAAGCTGCTTTTATTAACTTCAAAATCTGTTGGAATTACAGAAATCCCTAATGCCTGAATTTGTTTCCACTGTGAAAAATAAAATGTCACGTATGTTTTTGCTTTCAAGAAGATGCTAAATCAAGGTATGTTTGGAGCAGAAGTGGTTTGATGAATATTTGCATCAGTAGGCGTCAAGGGGTTAATTGTGTAAACAAGGACAGCTCCGTTGCTACAGGGTTAAACCGACAGCGAATTGCAGCTATTTTTTAAACTAAGTCTATATATTTTATCTATATAAATGAAGTGCTTACTTACATCAGTACAATAAATCTTCAGGAAAGAAAACTATATAACTTTACTATTAGATGAATGTTGAAGGACGGTGGTGTTATGAAGGACAGCAGTATCAGTTTCCATTGACTGTAAATGGGAACTGGACTGAGCATGTGTGACATCACTCATAGAAAATGACTTACATTTAAGCTCCAAGTCAATTCAGTTGCCAGTCATTGTTTTGGAGATGTAGACAATACAGGTTCCATGTTGGAGTCAGATGTCGTCAATAAGCAGTGATTGGTATGAGTTGAGTTGTGTCAGCATTTCTATGGCAACCACTCTAGCCAATCAGGGGTGAGCGTGTTGGAATCCCACACTCCTACCACTTGAAAGTGTCAAACGTTTTGAACGTTCGACATGGAGGCACCACATACTTTCATTAAGACATCTGATTTATCAGTTCAAAACTACAGAATAAAATGAGGATAACCAAGAACATTTAAAACATGTATCAGATCAAGAATGGTCATTCTGACCAATAGAATGACTGCGTTATAGCTGTTTATTTCTATTTAGAAATCTTTGGGATTTTGGCTTCAGTGGGTACTAACTGTTTGGAACGCCAGGTGAAGGGGTAACTCAGTCCAGTTCTCCGTTTTACAGTCAATGATGGTTCCTCAAGATAATCCAGCAGTCTCTGTTCAAGTGGGTGGGAAATGTAAAGAATTTCCACACTTTTGCCTGGTTTGTTTCATTTTCACACAGAACATAGGCGAAACAGACTGAAGACTGCAGTTCCAAGCCACGCTCATTTGGGGGCAGTGTTGCTTGAACAAGTGTAAAAAAGCGTAAAGAAAGTCGACTGGTCCTCGAATTTAAAATCTATTACTAAGTGCTTGTGCCTCATAACTAAAGCATGGCTAGCTTGTTTTTCTCACTTTTTGAAGTAAGAGCAATATGGGGTGCTCAAGCATGAACTCCCTTCAGTTTACTTTGCACGTTAGTTTACGCTCAAGTAAAACCAGGGGTCACTCAGATAGCTTTCACTTGACAAACAAAGCAAACTCTCTGAATCAGCAAACCCTGGTGCAGATGAGACCTGCCACTGTGAACACGACCTTTAAGAAAGCCTCAAATGCTGTGGAGGCAGACACCCGGAGACTCCTCAGCAGCTCAAGAAGATTCGTGACAATCTGCTTTTCAGAAATGTTATTTTTTGGTAACACGACTAATAGGAAGATAAAGCTCTAACTTCTAGGAACACCCCGTGCCCAGCTGACCAAACAGGATTGAAACAGCATAGACTGCTTACTATCCAAGAATTTGTTGACAATTTTTGAGTTTTACTAGTTGATGCCCCTAAAACCACAGTAAAACTCCCGTCAAACAACTCTCTACAGAAATTTCTGGATTTGTACCGAAACATCTGTGAAATTGCGAAGTTAGTGATCTGGAAAGTGAAAGGGATCCATTTCTTTAGAGACATTTAACAAAACTTGGGAATTAACTCCATTTTTTCTCCGCAAATCAACCACTCCCAACAATTATGAGTCTACTTCCTTTAGTTGCTGCTCTTGTGAAATGTCAGAATGTTTTAATTCTATTCTGCTAGATCAATAAATGTAGCCTATTAGTAAGTTTGCCAAAGTTCTTTAGTGTTTGTGACATTTTTTTGACATTGTTGCTTTTTGAAAAACATTTTCTGTTTTGTTAATTCTGCGATGTGATTGATTATTTAATTTAATTGAAACACCGAAAGTTTAGTACATTTTTTAGTTCCATTGGAATTTCCTTTGGTCACAAATAAGAAATTCTGGAACTTTTTATCTTACATAAATGTCATTGTTACATCTGGTAGTGACAAAAACTTGTTCTGAGGTGTTGGTGTTGCCATACCAATCATATTGCATGTAATGGTAACTGTGCTGCAACAGGGATATTCTGCGGTTGAGAAAATGTGGCAATAACTTCTGAAACATGAACTCAGGAAATCCCGATTTAACAGCCTCACGTACTTCTATCACAGAAGAGATGTGTTGTTTATATTGCTGACTGTTTATTCCCGTTTATGCACCTGTATGGGGGGTTGACATTCTCACCCCACGGGTACACAGAGCAGTCTATGATCTTAAAATGTAGTGCAGAGCCTTCCTGCGTGCCCTATTTTTCACTCACAGTCAGCCTTTATCCACCCGAAAGGGCAGTTGGGTCTGTGTATTCAGACGGGACAGGGTTAGTTCACTTCAAAAGAACCAGAGTTCGTTTCCTCCGATAATCCGGAACACATTTTCAGTCGGAATAATAGGCGGACCCTGGGCTGGAGTCAGGAACAGCTCTCTGACCCAGGTGGTCTCGGTTTGTTTCCAGTCAGAATGAACTCCGGTTCAGCCTGAGTTTCCTCAATCTGGATAGACTCCTTGCTTGGAGGGAAACAACTGAACCAAAACAGCCATCGTAGCCGTTATAGGATGTAAACAGAGTAGGAAGTAAGTAACAAATGTGGAAACACCGCAACCCATTGAAATTTGGTGGGATGAATGCAGGCTCAGTAAAACACTTTTTTAACGCGATACACATTGCTTCTAACACTGTTTTTACAACAATCTATGAGTCATAAACACTAACCAGGTTACCTTCTTAACCGTCATCTCCTCAGTTACCACCGTGCAGCATTCATTCCTCTGAAGCCTGGAGTTGCCCAAGGCATTACTGGTTTGTTTAGTACCATTTTTTTAAATTTTGATCGTTTTAACAAACCCCTATATATCTCAAGAAGGTAACCCAAACAAGTGGGTCACACAATCTGTCAATGAAGCTTCTTCTCCAGCCAAAATTTCCTTTAGTGAGCCGTACTAGAGTTTAATGAGGGAGAGGAAGACTTCCGTTCAAAATCTTTCTCTCTGTTTGCTGTACTTTTGTGTCTGCAAGTATTAAAACCCTGTAGGCGCTGAGCTTTCAGAACTCTGACAGCTCTCAGGAGCATTGAAATCATGGCAGGGAAGATGGCTGTGTGTCTGCAGCAGATGTAGCGATCCTCCTCTGAGTCACCCTGCATCCAGTTATGTAACACACAGAAGAAGAGGACCCACTTGGAAAGAGCACACGCACAGTGGTAAATCCATGGCTTCAGGGGATGCTATTTTACCTTTTTGTTGTTTTCTGATCCTGTTTGTCTCCATTTATTCGAACCTTCCAACTTTTTCACGTGTTTTGACCCTGTTAGGTGTCCTCAAAATGACCTGAAGCACATCAGTAGGTCAGAAGAAGTTTATCGTCAAAGATAGTTTCACTTTTCTTGCCATCTTCTTGTTATGTAACCATCGTCCTAATTTCTTCTTCATCCCAGAGAGCCTTTGGTCCACAGGCGTGGATGTTGAACTTCTGACAGGCAGCCGTCCAAACAAATGGATGCAGACGTCTGTCTTTTACCGACTGTTTTCAGTTGCTCACTTTCTGCCATTACAGTAAACACATATGTAGAGGATGAACTTTAATTTCTTAGGGGAGAATAAAGTGAAAATCTGGGCCAGAGTTAGAACATCCATCTTTGGGACTGCAGAGGGAAAGACTGAGAGATTTAATTTAAGGTGAAATCAAAAATGAATTCATTTTAGCAGGATGCATGAAGCTATTTAAGGGAATTTTCACACTGAGATATTTGGTCCACAACTGTTTGTTTCCATGCATTTTAATCTTCCTTTTATTTAACAAATGTAAATATGATTTGTATCAGGCTTGATTGCAGGGTGGTGTAGTGGTTCCACTTCACTTTGAGAAGGAACTGGTATAACTGTGTTCTTTCTTTCTGTGTGGAGTTTGCATGTTCTCCTGGTTCATGTGTGGGTTCCCTCCGGTTTTCTCTCACAGTCCAAAAACATGCTTCATAGGTAAATTGGGGATTGTAAATTGTCACTAGGTATGAGTGTAAGTGTGTGTGGCCCTGCAAAAGGTTAGCGTTCTGTTCACGGTGTACCCCACCTTCACCCAGCAGTAGATGGGATAGGCTCCAGCAATCCTGTGACTTCGTAAAGAGTTGGACGGGTTCTGAAGATGGATGAATAGAAATACTAAATGAATTTATTTATTTACAATATAAATAAATGTAGGTTGTATGCAAATATGTATGCAACATATTTCATATATCTAATATTCATAGTTGTGTTGTTGAATCGGTGAGGTAATATGTAAAGAATTCTATACTTTGTACACCTATGGCTTTAGATATACCTTTTATGCTCCTTGAACATTACGCGTTTGTCTGATTTTGAAGCCAGTTTTTGTCCTGCTGTTCATCATCTTTGTCAGATTTGATGATGTGAATACTTACCTTTGTTTGTGACTGTTTAGAGAATGTCAAGTATGGCCCTTCTGAAGATGACAATTTGACTATCACCCATCAATCAAAATACCTCAGAGAAATTGCCATCTCAACTGTGAAATAATAAATGCAGTCAAATCAATAATATCAAATCAAGAAATGAGTTTACAAAAAGGAGAACATGTTGTACAGTTGGTTTGTTTACATTGGGGTAAAGGGGGACTACTTTGTTAGTGTGACGGGCCACCTAGTGGTCATCTGGTGAAGTGAGCTGGCTCCAGTTACAAACTTTTCTAAAACAGCCTTGAGGATTCTTTTTAATTTATTGATTTATTTCAAACATGAAGAATCATAGAATACTACAATAAAGCGTTACAAAACATGTTAAACCCATTTCTGTTATTAAGTAATATATTAGTTCAAAAAGTGAACATGATTGAAGATGATGCCATCTTTTTGATAGTGTGTGATTACTCATAATCCTGAATAGCAGTAATGCACACAGTACACTCACATGTCACATTAGATTCATTAAATATAATGATAATCGATGAAAGTCATTACATTTCTTGAAAGGGAGTGGCAAGGAGCAAAAGTATAAATTCCCTCCCCTATTGTCATATTTCCTATGCATTTTTGCATAGTTGCCAGGTGAAAGTTTCTTCTCACTTCTTTTCTTCCTGGAAATACCGTCCGTCTCCTAACAATTCGCCTTTGCAGCTGTGTGATAAGAAAAGGTGGTTTAGTTTCAAAAGTGCAGTGTGAAAGCACATTTTAATCTGTCACTGTTTTACTTCTTTTTTAACATTATTCTATCTGAGCTGCTCTGTTTAAAATAAAAAAAGAGAAACACCAGCCGGTTATTTAACACAGAAATTGCTAAACTAAAGTGACTTCTTTATTGACTTAATATAACGGCATGTAAAGCCATGTTTTAGAGTTAAATCTTTTCCATGGAAAACTGCCAAAAGAGCTTTCAAGCTCATAAAAGTCATGGAAATTCCTGCCAGCTCGAGCCGCTGACGCCACAACTACAAGAATTTTGGTGGTAATTATGTGAGAAGTTCACTGAAGAAAGATACAGAAGCTTCTGGCCTCATGCTTTTAAAAAGGCATGAAGTTTTATGAGGGTTTTGGAGAATTCCTAAAAAAAATACTTGTTGCAGTGTTTCGTCTCTGGGATTTTCACCTCCACCTCACAGGCAGAAGGCCTGACATAGCTGAGGGTAGGTCCAGCAGCGTAGTAACCCTAGACTGGACAGAATGGAACATTCTTTGAATGTATTTATATGTATCTGAGAATACTTTTGTTTTCCTTTAATGCTCATCATGTCTCACTGCTGGGATTTGTTTGTCATCAACTAACCTTAAACAGGTGTCTTGTGAAAGTACATTAAAAAAAGATGTTTGCCCCCCAAAATGACCTAAAAGATCACAAAGAATTTACTATACATCTGCATTTATAGCAGAGACTATAGCAGCTTTTAGCTGCAATATTGTTTGTACAAATACGCAGTTAATGAGATAAAGAGTACAAAAAAATCTCCCATTTTAGACTAATTGTGATCCAGGTTTCTAGTTTTACATTTGGGTGTTTTTTTGCTGCAAAAACATATTCGCTAACTAAAATGTATAATCTCAACATAATTTAATTTTCACCATTCAAGAACCATAAAATACATTTCTTTTTATTTTGCACAAAATCCTCAAGCCCCTCGCTTTGATTTTCAAAATAAAGATCCCTAAAATATTTGCTTGCCAAAAAGTTTGGTTGAAAGTTTTTGGTTTTGTTTTTTTGTTTTTTTTTGTAGGCTGAACACATTCCTGTTGAAATGATCAACTTTATAATTCAACTGAACTTTATTTATAAGGAAGCAGAGAAAAGGCCCAGAAAAAGAATGTTCATAAACGCTACAGAGTGAAAATTCTCCTTAAAAAATAAAAACAGCACAAAAAAATCAAAGCTATTACAAAGAAATGCAGACCGGGGTCTCAGATGACAATTAGATAGAAAAATGTTTTTCTTACTTTTTTTTATTTCTTTTTATTTAACTAATGTGAGAGTTAGTGCCTGTCACTCAAAGTGTTCTCTTTATGTCGGATGTGATTTTCAGAACATCTCGTCTTCTTCTGTTTCAGAGCCTTTCATGAGGAACGGCCGCCCGCCCACCTCCCACAGCATGCACTCCTTTCTGCACCAGTACACCGGTTCCTTCAAGAAGCCGCCCCTGCGCCGGCCGCACAGCGTCATTGGCGGCACCCTCGGCTCCTTCATGGCCATGCCGCGCAACGGCAGCCGTCTAGGTGAGACGTGCACATGCAAACGCACCTAAGGGGGAGCAGATGGCAGGAAGTGTCTCATCCTTTTGGAGAGTGTGCTCTCTTTCTCTCTCTCTCTCCCTCTCTCTCCCCCCTCTTACATTGGCCTGGCAGAATGACTGGACTTTAGCGTTTTCAGCGGGTGGCGGATGGATGTGGGATCAGGTCCAACGTGACGCAGATTCCATCCATCCATCCATCTTAGAGGTTGGAAGAAAACTGAGGTGAATCAGATCAGCGGGGGGGTCAAAATCAATCAATTAATAAATAATCATCAAACTAAGTTTTTGCCTAAACTATTTTAGGAATAGATTGCTTTAGATTTAGTTTTTACATTTTTACTAATAAAAGCTCTTATTTTTAAGGAATTTATAAGAACTCAACGCTATTACAAAATGACAAATTTACAGTCCTGATCAGAGATTGGATGTTTATTTTCTTCTTATCATGATCAGGACTATATATTTCCAGCTCATTTATTCCAGATAAAAGCATACTAGAAGTCTGCCGTTGATGAACGGATCACAGCATTTTACGGCTGTAAAGCACAGCAGAATATGGCAGCAATTCAAGCAGGAAGCGCAGAAAAACCCTTCAGTAAAGCTGGCGAGATGTTGACAGATTCAGACCTCCAGGCTCAAGGAGTCTTTTAATAAATGTTTAAAACTGACAGCAAGTTTCTCTATTGGTTTGTCTAAACCCAAACAATGGCCTGCAAAAGCCTTTTTTTTTTTTTTTTTTAAATGTCTAATGAGAATAAAATGGAAAGACAGCAGTGAAACAGCTGCCATGGGGCCGTCTACAAAGTACAAGCTCTGAGGAAGTGTTTAAAAAAATCAAATACAACTGAAATAAATAAATGGTTTCATTGACATGAGCTAGTCATGAATACTCAACATCATGGCCATGCTACAAGTTTAAAAATGTTAACTCCTTTTCAGATTTGAATAATTTTTAATATAGATGTAGATCACATCTGATCAAGACTGTTCAATAAAGCTTTGGTCACCAAACTTATCTCACACGACTCATTAAAACCTATTTTTTGCTTAATTGTTGAAGCTACTCCACAGAAAAGGGTTAAATGATAAAGAATGTTAATAAAATGAAAATAGGGAACAGCCTGGATCTGTTTATTACATTTGTTCATTTTTTGAATGTGTTACAAAACCCACGGTACTGGCACAAACTTCATACCAAATGACTGGGAATCGGATTGGGGACATCTGAGTTTCTGCTTTTATCTGAGCAGAGATCAGACTGAAGTCACACACCAGCATTTTCACCTCTCCATTTTCATTTTTCCGTCCCGCATCCGTCCTGGACTGAAGGACTGGATTGTTTTCACAAATTCCTCTTTCTTCCTGCGCCTTTTAGAGAGAACTTCACCTCTGCCACATACTGTACTCTTACTCTCACCACAGTTTGCACACATCCGGTACCTGATGAAATGAATTTTGGGTATAATGACCGAACGACTCGAATGATGACATCACAGCCAACGAGGACAACATCTCTTATGGGGCTCAAAAGTATCTCCACAAACGATACCAAGCACACATATCAGGGATATTTAGAGGAAGTTTATTATGGGATGGCCTCATGACCTACGAATTGACAACCATTTTGTGGAAAAAGTGTGACATTTTGGGATTTTCCCACAATGTGGGAACAGAAACATTTTACTCGAGCAAATGTCACAAAATTTCACACACATGCCGCCAGCGTAAGGCCACAACCACAACTGAAGTTTCATTGACTTTTGACTTTGGGAAGAAGCCGCCAGCCACCTTGATTTTTTTTAAAACCACCTTTAGACCAACATCCAAATCTTAACCCCTTGGGATTTTGATCTATCCCCTCAAACTCCTCAAGGAACATTGGGAAGAAACTTGGGCAAAAAAATTGTAGAGCATGGAGAGCTCGTAAAAGTGGCGTTCCCTTCTCGCACGTTTTTTTGTTGCGAAAATATTTAATACATGAATCCATGGCTCAAGCTGAGCAAAACAATATGAACATTTTGTAATGTGGGTGTAGTTACCAAGTAACCTCTGTTGCCAAGGAAATCTGGAAGACTGGACTCTACCAGTTCTTCTAAAAATGACACGGACCTGTTTGTCAAATCCAGACAGCCAACAACTTAAATGAACGACACTTAAATGACATCCAACCTTTCAAGTTTTGCAGACACGATAACCTTAGTCTTAGGAGCAGGTTCTGCTTTTGGCCTTCACAGTTTTTCTCCGATCATCTCTGCTTCTGTCGCGCCAGTAGAACACCAGTAGACCCCCTCAGCCTCTCACTGGACCCTGTCCCACATAGAAGGACTTGGATCTAAAAACAGGACTCCTAAGTAGGACGTCGTTCCCTTTAATACCTCTACACTCTGTGGCCTTGATAGGAGACATGCTAATTACTGTTGGAGGACAAAAACGAGTGAAGAAAAGGGTTCTAGAGGAAAAGAACAAAGTATTTCACAGAAATAGGAAATTATTTGGGAGTTGTGGACTAAACTATAAAGAAGGTAAAAGAAGATTGAAATAAAAACTTGATCATTTTAGATGATGAGAAGTCCTCTTTTGAAGTTGGAATTCAGGAGGAGAAAGAAGGACAGGAGGAGATGAAAACAATGTTTGGAGAGGCGAAGAATCCTGGCATCGGGACAGAAGATGGAAGGAAGCAGGAGAGGGGTACGTGATAGAGGGAGCTTTAAAGGAAAGTGGCGCAGATTAGATCAGTCTGAGGTTTTTGGAGAAGAGCTGGGAAAGCAGATTGTGGAGGAATGTGTTTCAGCAACAGAGGAGGGGTTGGAAACCTTCAGAAGAAAGCAAGACGAGAGAGCTGAAGGTGAAAAGGAGAAATGAGGAACGTGGAGCGTTTGTCAGGTGAACAGGGAGGATGTGAGGAAGAGAGGATGACACAGAAAGTAGAGATTACTACTAGATTAAGATTACTTAAAAGGGCTTTTTAAAACAGAAATCAGCAAAATCTCTTGAGATTCTTAAAAACCACAAAGTATAAAAGGAAAGTTAAGCGGCTCAAGCTTTCATTCTAGTTGATCTAGCTCTACAGTTTTCACTTATTGCCTTTTTGGTTTTGTTTGGACTCAACTTAATAATTAAGCTTCTGTCAGGAAGTGACCTGAAGCATTTCGCATAGCTTCAGAGCAAACCGCGGTGACAAACCGGATGCTCTGGTGCAGAACGCAGGACAGCCGCAGCACAAGAGATGAAATGCATTCCTGATGAGCACCAGATCTGAAGGGACGCTGCACAGCCAGAGGAAGGCTCCACTGAAGCAATACCAGGAGATAATCATAATCAGATAATGGGATAATACACAGGTTTGAATCATGTCTGGTGGATTGTTTATGTGTGCAACTTTCTTTTCAGAATGAAACTGGAATGTACAGCTCAGTAAAAGTGGATTTTTCATAGCATAGGTGACGTTGTGTCCTAATTTCATTGTAAAGCAGGTGTGGAGCTAAAGTCTAACCCCAAAAATCTCAGAAATGGTTTGGCTTGTTCTTCTACATGATCAGTTGGGTCAAATCTTATAAAACGGAAACAAAACGTCAAAAGCTGAAAGCAGTGTAGATAAAATCAAACTGAAGAGTTTCTGGGTTTTATTTTCAACTTCACACAAGTAACAGCACAGGACTTGTGGCAATGTGACCTGCAGCTGCAAGCTTGATTTGAGTGTGAATGGTCCACTCCAGATTGATTAGTTTCCAAATTGTGGTTTTGGAATCAAAGGAGAAAAATGTGGTTCTAAATCAGCTGGAATGAGGAGTCACTCATCTCCTCCTCCAGATGGTACATTCCCTTTTTTGGCTGCTCTCCTGTCAGACCTCCTCTGCTTTCCCTGCATCTCTCCTAAAGCTGTTTGCTGCTTTCGGATTAGCGCTCTCTATTCTACATAAACCGAAGGGCTGCGTGATGAGTGTATCCGAATAATCAGGGAAGCTTTCTGTGGAAAGAATAGGCTAAAGAAGAACCGTTCCAAAGAGAAAACCATTGTTGGTATTTCCTCAAACCTTAAAAAAAACCCTCAAATGATGGAGTTTATGAAGCGTTTGGAGTGAAATCTGTTCAACTCTCCTCCGTCTTTGGCTGTGGAGTGATGACAGGCCGCGTGGTTGGAGGCGCTGACACGCTGATGACAGAGCGTTGGAGCGTGGCTTCTCATTAACTGGATGTGCGAGTGGGTGGGCATGTGGTTTGAACAGGAGCGAGTCGGCTCCTGTTCTGCTGGAAAAAGCAGAATATGCTGCAGAGTTTTATCTTCAGCCTCTGGAGACCGAGAGAAGGAGCATGACAGGGAAAGAGGGCTTGGTCTAATTCCTGGGTTCAGGGGGTGTGAGTGCAAGTTTAATTTGATATTTACAACTGGGTTGTAGAATTTGCCTAAAATGCACAAAGGTCCCCACTCCATTGGCTATAACCAACCGATAAAAATGGGTTTTTTAGCGTCAGAGGATCAAGTTTGATGAATCAAAATGTTTGCAACAAGTTTGGATTGGAGCCGAGCCGAGCAAAGCCGCATTAAACCAGCAACCTGCAGATATCTCTGCTCTTTATACAGTCATAAAAACAGAAAATACTTTTAAAATTGAGTTCCATCAACTTTCAGATCTGTAACTTGAGTTTTATTTGTTTTTTTTCATAAACATTTTCAGTTAATAACATAAAATTGTCTTTTCCGATTTCCCCTAAGGTTGCCTTTGAACAAATGGGACATTTGCCTTGGAAAAGCAGATGCTATTACGTGGAAAACCTCAAAAAACAAATGCAGTTTCACCAAAGAAAAGCAGCAGTGAAAGAATTGAAGAACTGCATTTGAACTCTATATTACTAAGAGAAAAACACTTGCAGATGTGTTAAATCTTTGTTAGTCACGGTTTACAAAGTGATCAAACCTAAAAACATCTCTTTAGAAATGCATCCTTTTCCAGCTAGCTAAAGTGAATAGATCCAAGTTTATACATTTCCATCATGTTGTCTGAGCTTCCTAATCAGTACAAAATTCTGTCAGTCAGCAGCCTTTGATGCCTGTAAGTTGTTTTCTGCATGATGTTCTTTGCAGAACAAAATGTTCAGAAGAAATATCAAATATCATAAGGTTTAGGAGGTCCGAACAGGTCGTTTCCCCATCCCCATCCCTCTCTGTCTGCTGGCCTGCTTGCTGCCCAGGGGCCGGCGAAGTGAGCGAGCTCTGGCCCCCAGGGGCTGGCGAAGTGAATGACCTCTGGCCCCCAGGGGCCAGCGAAGTGGGCACAATTGCTCCAGATTCACAGACCCTGTGACAGCCTTGCGACCTGTGGTAAATGTAGACAGATATTACCCCGACATTACCTGATCCAGATTCAATGTAAGATTTAACCAGAAATTGAGTTGTGTTGAGACCCGTTGGTTCTAAAAGATTCTGAAACAGAGCTGCTGGGAAAACACTGCCGTTCAGTCAGTCAAAACCAATGTCTTGCACCATCAGCTGTTGTTCAGTTTGAAGTGCTGATTTTGCATATGTTA
Organism: Adrianichthys oophorus; assembly: GCA_036245035.1. Lineage (NCBI taxonomy): Eukaryota > Metazoa > Chordata > Actinopteri > Beloniformes > Adrianichthyidae > Adrianichthys > Adrianichthys oophorus. The sequence goes on along the minus strand of BSAI01000191.1, from coordinate 1,615,314 downwards.
AGTAATGCTAGTTTGCATGATATCTAGATTCTTTACCATTCAAAAAACGGTGGCGGAGCCAGTGTTGGTTCTTAGCTGTTTATTAATTTGTTTATTTTCCTGTTTATTTGTTATCCCTGTTTATGACGGAATTGCTGCGACTGAAATCATGTGGGCTTTTCTCCTCATGCTGACAGGCACAACCTAGAGCCATGGCTTGGTCTAGTTAACAAAGAAGTTAGCTTCCTTTGTACTTCAAACTGGACATCAATTTCATCTGTTAAGGATGATAAGTGTCATCTGCAAAAATGAGATACTAGAACTTACAGGAAACCAGTAGACAGTCGGCTCTCAAGCTTACTGGATTACAGCTAACAAAAGGGGCTCTAATACTGAGCCCTGAGGAACCTCTGCAGTTTACTTTACTATGAAATGTTAAAAGTGCTTTCAGACTAAAAAGGACTCAAACCACAAGCTTGCCTTTCACAAGTCAAAAACCTGCAGCAGTATTCGGGCTTCCTAGAATTAGCCCTGCACTTAACGGGATTGCTGGGACTGAAATCATGTGGGCTTTTCTCCTCATTTCAAATCTAGAAAAAGTTGTGTCTAAAAACCGACGGCGTACATGCACTTTTGGAGATCTGTTGTATTCTGAGTTTATACAGAAATGTTTGTTCTAAAACTGAATTTGAACTCCGGCCTGCATCGTCTGCCCTTCTCAGAGGTCGGTGTTTATTTAGTGTGACTGAAAAGTCTGCATGTGTTTGACGCTTTTTGTAGAAAAGACAAGAACAATGCCCTCAGGATTCAAACGTTGTGAGCTAGAGCTTTCCTCCGTGTTTTGAGAATAAAAACAATGAACATATTCTGATCTCATCACAGGCTTTCACATCTTCCAACTTTGCTTTCAGATATTGTTCATGAGAACCTGAAGATGGGCTCTGACGGCGAGAGCGACCAAGCTTCCGGAACGTCCTCAGACGAGGTTCAATCTCCAACCGGTGTCTGTCTGAGGAACCGGGTCCACCGACGGATCTCCATGGAGGTGAGAGCGCCGTGCTCATGTTCACACTTTCCTGTCGTCACCTCAAAAAGCTGCAGCATGTGTGTGTGCGAGGTGGGGGTTGTGTCAGCGTCATGATGCCGAAAGCAGATCTTCCTCTAAGGACCACGGCTGAGCTGGAGACACGATGACCGTCTTTACGGCTGCTTTCACAGCTCCAGGGCATGCTGGGAAAGATCCTCCTCAGGCCATTCAAATCAAGCTTACACTCCAGCAGCTTTGTGACACGGATATGTCTGCCCTCCTAAATAAAAGATCAGTGTAAAGCCCTCATGGAGGACAACATTCTGAGGACTAAAGACCCACTGAAAACCATGTTTTTGCGGTTTAAAAAGGTTCCTGTGGCATTTTTTCTGACAATGGAGGACACATATATATAGAAAGTTAAGATTAAAATTCCATTTCTGAGTATTTCTTTATTCAAGTTGTTGGGAATCAGGAGGGAGCAGATGAAAGAAATGTTTTCCTCATCCGAGCTGGAATCTGGATCAGAACTGTACGGCTGGATGGCTCTGATATTGATCGCCATTAATGTTAGGTTGGGGGGGGAGGCCTGCACAATGAATCCAAAATATATCATCACCGTGATATCAGCCTGTATGATGTGTGTGTGACCTGCGGTTCATGGTTATCTTACAATTTTACACAAATGCACAGCTTGAAGTGTTGAACAAATCAAATGCAGCCCTTTCAGCATCTGACCAATCGGATGGACCCCTTCATGTCGTTGACCAATCAGCCCTTTTGTGTTAGCTGCCCGCCTCCTACGTAAACATGATCATTTGAGAATAATTGTTATGTTAAACCTGTTGCAGTGGAATGGAGATGATTTATTAGTTGGTTTTTGTTTTGCTATTAGTTCATGTATCACAAGTAATATCATTATTGCAATATTGATTACCGTATTTTCCACACTATAAAATCCTAAGCTTTTTTTTTTTTCTTCAAAAGTTGGCCGTGCGGTTAATGTGCATCTTTTGTGTGTACCGAGTACCAAAATCTGTAAAAGTGTTCTAGTGCGACTTTGGGAAGTGCTCCACTCGATTGACTGTTACACCATTTCTCGCTGACACAGGAGCGGCGAGCGCACAGTTGAGGTCACCGTGCGCATTCTGTGGGTCACAGACAGTGACACCACGTGCTAAAATTGACAGTTTTGCGCAGGTGACAATTACAATGGAGCACTCCAGTAAGTCTGCCCTCAAACACAGGAGATGTTTTACAAGAGAAGATTAATGAAAAAATAATGTGAGTGGAATGTTAAGTAGTGGAATCTGTGTTGCTTCTGTTACCTATTTTTAATCTAAATAAAACGCTTCACCTTGTGTGCGCTTAAATACAGAAATAAACCCCATAATAAGACTGCGCCTTATAATACAGCGCGCCTTGTGGTGCAGAAAATTACGGTACTAGTATCACACATCTCTGGTTTTCCTCATATCGTGCAACCCTAGTGAGGAGTGTGAGGGGCTGTATTCTAGTGGGAGAGCATGTAAACAGAGAGCTCTCAGCAACTGGGATATGAAGAGGGGGCGGGGTTGCTCCACACCAGATGCAGACAACTCAGAGGGAATTTCTTATGATCTCCTGCTGCACTGCAGAAACTATGTCCTGAAAACAACACCGTTTTTTTAAAATTTGTCTAAAAACAGCATCATCATAATTAAAAGACCACTGGGAACACTCAGATCAGAAGATGATCAAAGTGCGGTTCACAGATGCTGACTCGTCTTCCCACGACTTCCCTTCATTCTGCTCACAAGCTCTGCAATTAAAAGCACAAAATGGAAACACCTCATGATTTTCAGCAGACGTGTTCAGTTTCTAGTTTGTAATTTTACCTGAGTCTTTTTTTTCTTTTTTTATGAGCCGTTGCTCCTGGCAATGGCTCATTACCAACCTGCTGTTACTGTGTGGTGATGGGGCGCTCTGCAGAGTTGGACGCCTCTGTCCCTGCAAATGAAAGCCCCCCTTCAGGGTTCACCGTGTGCCTTTTACATGCTGCATGTGTTGAGGTTTGGGGCTGAGAGTGTAGGAGGATGAGTGGAGCAGCCTGCCAGTATTCTGCCCCCTGCTGGTGGAAGACCGCATCAGACAAAAAAAAACATTTTTACATTTTCTTTAGCTGATGTTCCATAGCCCAGATGCTGTTTTTTTTTCTCTTTTAAGAAGCTCATTATATATATGATAGTAATAATATAATCTGTTTACATTGAACGTCAGAGCACCTAAAAATGTTTCCTAAACATGAACATTTTTCCTTCAATCTTGAGGGGTGTCAGAATTCAGGCCTCGAGGGCCGGTGTCCTGCATGTTTTCCAACCAACCTGCCGTTGAAGCTCCTTATTGGCTACACCGGATCCAGGTAGTCGGCTGCAGACACGACAAGGCTTCAGGAAAACCAGTGAAATAAAAAAACCTGTATCCAAACATCGCCACCAAACCCAGCTTCCTAATTGGTCAGTGTTCAGCCTGGTTTAACTTGCAACCTGCGTTCAGTGGCTGCACATTTTGTACATTGTCCTTGAAAATGCAGTGCTTGGTTGTGATTGCTTTTGCAAACTCGCAAATATTTGCATTTACATAGACTTTTCATTGGACGTGGTCACTTGAAGGTGCGTTTCTGAGCCTGGTGTGAACGTAGCTCTAGAGGTTGAAGCTGCAGCTTGTTGTAACTCACCCTGTTTCTTGGAGCAGCTCTGAAAGGAACCAAACTCTAAGCACATCCTGCAGTACGTTCTTGCTGTGTTTTAAAGAAGCAGGTCCGTGTTGTTCTGCAGAACAGTCGTCTGCAGCTGGATCTTCAGAACACTGCAGCAGCTTCTCCTTCCTGCAGAAGATGTGGATCAGACAGATCTTTGGGAGATGATAAAGAAGCTCTTTAGAGGCTGAGGTCTGTGTGTGTCTGTGTGTGGGGGTGGACTCCTTCATGTTCTGGTTTCAGCAGCTTCTCCTCTTGGCGTGCTGCGATGGGAGCAGACTGCAGCGCAGCAGCAGCAGCCGTGGCCGTAGGCCTCCAGCATCAAAGTTTCATGAGTGCGAGGAGGTCATCACTGGACTGCTTTTTCTCTGTGTGTTCCAGGACCTGAACAAGCGGCTATCCCTGCCCGCTGACATCCGAATCCCTGACGGTTACCTGGAGAAGTTGCAGCTCAGCAGCCCGCCCTTTGACCAGCCGCTCAGCCGGCGCTCCCGCCGAGCCTCGCTGGTCAGTCCGCCGCGTCTAGCTGTTTGTTCCTTTTTATTGCTTTGCAGCACTCGCCGTCTTATTTCCCGGCTCCCTCTGTGCCGGTTGCCATGGCAACTGGCCCACTGCAAGCGAAGGATAGATTCATCTCCCACTTTGAGCCCATCAGATTAGATCATAAACTCTGCTGCGGTGTGATTGTGCAGCTTGGTTGCAGACTGACGCCTGCCTGCAGGTTCTGGGGGTAGAACAGACTGTCCTGCAGGGACTCCACTTTCAATCCTTTTTTTTTGATCCTCCTCCAGTCAGTTACCTGTTTTTGGATAGGACTTATTTTTCTCCTTTCAATGCAGCAAATGCATTTAGATTCCCTAATCAGACAGCTGCTTTTCTGAGCTGAGATTCTCTAACGTTCCAGCAGCTTTCATCAGACTCTCATGGCCGTTCCACACTACAAAACAAGGGTGCCATGGCGTCAGTCTTCACTTTTGCAATTCACCATAAAAAAATGGAAAAGTTTCACTTATTGGAGTGGGAATTCTCCTGTTCGGCATACAAGAAATACATCGGTTTTTTTTAGATAAAAGCTAACACAACAAGACCCCTAGAAATATCTCACAACTTTAAACATTTTCTTTAACATATGCAACAAAATCTGAATTCTAATTTTTTAGAAAATTATTCTAGTCACTAAGACTTGTTTTGCTAAACTGAAATGATTTTGCTATTTAAAAACCTTCTCTGTAAGGTTAGCATTCTTGCCAAACAGAAAATAAGACAAATGTTCTTGAAACAAGTCATTCTACTTTCTTCAGATTCAGCTTTTGCTGTGAAATGTTTCTGTTTGTTTTGGGAATGCCTCATTTTATCAGTAAAAGTTTCCCATTTGTTCAGTTTAATCACTGACACTTTTTATATCCGATAAAAATGTGGTTTTTGTTTCAAAGTTTAACTTGTAATCATGTTGAGTTAGAATTCAGATGAGTTTTTGAACGTATGAGTCCAGATGGATTCAGCTTCAGATGAATAATCTATTACTAGAAATGGAATCTTTTGATGAGTTTAGCAGCTATTAAAAGAGGGCTTTTCATCCATTTTTCAAACATTTTCCTCCTATGATGGATTGAAAATGTAAATATATTCAATTAAATCCCCAAACCGAACACAATAGAGTAGGAACTGAACAAAAACGTCGAGTTTTGTTGTAAATCTTATGGAAGTTATGCTGACGTCATTTCCGCCACAATAAACTTTTTTATTTGATAACAGTTTTAGGTTATAATAGAGTTTTTATTTCAAATTTTCAGTATTTCTTCAAATGTACCATATTTTACTTTTCCAAATTTGCAGTATTCCTTTCAAGTTTACAATGAGTACTTTTGAGTTTCGAACTGTTTTCAAGTTTCCGATTCCCGTTTCAAAGGGACAGCCTTCTTTTCCGTTCACTTTAGGCTGATTTTGACTGAAGCCCATAGAGATGCAGTTCAGCAGCTCTGAAGGAGAAATACCAAACACTGGAAGAAAGAAAAATAGAGGTTTAGATCATGATGGCGTTTCCAAACGTTAAGCCCTCTCTCTGTACATGTTCTTGTTCTGATCCTCTGGTGCTGCCATCTGCAGGTCATTTTTGGAAGTCAACCATTACAGTCAAAGGGTGCTGACAATCAAACAATAAAAAACACACAATAGTTCTTATTGAATCTTTGGCTTTTCATGAGGATTCTTTGGAAACAAGCATTTCAGGTGATTCACTAAATGCACATTTAAAAAAAAAGCTTTCGGATTTCTGTTTGGTTTTTTATTGACTGATTGATTGATTTGGTTTGTTTCAAGCATCTTCAGTAAACATTATTGGTTCACACTTTAGGTAACCAATATGTAATAAACACTAATCATCATTAGAACAGGAGATAATATTAATCCAGTAATCATTGATGTTGCAGATCAAGTAGCTTATTGATTGTAATGAAAACATTTCAGTAATCATTACTGCACATTACACAGTGTAAATAAAACTCATTAGTTGTGATTAAAAATAACTTTGATTATTTCACCACATTCAGATTCACACGTCCACATATTTGAAATTATTCAAACACCAGTTGATCTTAAACTCTTCTTATCTTCATATTGTGAGATTAGAGTTCCTTCAAACATTTTCTTGAATTTTTGGATGTTTGAACATTGTTTGAGTTCATGACTTACCGGTTCCAGAGTTTAGAGCCGCACACAGACACACACAAACGTTTCTTTGTGGTTTTTATCACGTTGATCCTAAAGTTCCTGCATCCCCTCAGTTTATAACCTCCTTCATTTTCTAAGAACTGTTTTTGGACATTCAATGGTAATGTTTTTCCACTAGCTCTGTATAGAATTAGGATGGTGCAAAAATCAACAAGATCAGTTTTAAAAGTCTGAATTGATCAAATAAATTGTTTGTGTGCTTTATGTACAATTCTGATGGCTCGTTTTTGAAGTAAAAAGAGAGGACGTAGTGAACTTTTATCATTCTGACACTAGATTTCTATACAGTAGGTGAAATGTGGTTATACTAAAGAGCAGTACAATTAGTATCTACAGTTGTATTCTACTATATATTTAGATTTATTTATAATTGAAATACTTTTTGAAACTTAAGTTTGTTTGTGTCCGAAGCTTCCAACTTAGATTGATATCAATGGCAATCCCTTAGAATTCGATTTCTGTGACCCTCTAAGACATTGTTTATCTCAATAGAGAGCTCTGGATTTGCATTGCAATTACCAAAAAACACCACTGTGGTTTTGTCAGGGTTCAAAGATAGTTTGTTGTAATTCATCCATGATTTGATTTTGTTCAACTCTGTGTTGACCACATCAGCATGGAAATGAAAGGATATATACCATTATTTACATCAATCTGTTGTTTCTGGAACAAATACCTTCCTGTGGACGAGTAGAACTCAGAATAATACTTCTTATAAACTGATAAAAACAGCAAAAGTGCACTGCATTATGGGTGGGAGTTGCTAGGTGACCTGATGTGCTGCATTTATGGACTAAATGTGTGTGGGATATTGTTTTACACTTTTAGAGAAAACACTCAAAGAAATGTTAGTGTAATGAAATGCTAATGTCCTGTGTGCTGTTTGTTCCAGTCTGAGATCGGCTTCGGGAAGCTGGAGACCTACATCAAACTGGACAAGCTGGGAGAGGTGAGGGGGGCAGAGTCCTCCTGGAAAACCACACCCTCCCCTCCGTTCTGCTTACCTGTAATGACACGTTGCTTTTATTTCAGGGAACATACGCCACCGTCTTCAAAGGCCGCAGTAAGCTGACTGACAACCTGGTGGCGCTGAAGGAGATCCGGCTGGAGCACGAGGAGGGGGCGCCGTGCACTGCCATCAGAGAAGGTGATCTTTTGACCTCGTTCTGCGGTCAGTGTGGGGGGTTGGATTTCCTCTGTGTGACCTGTGTTGGTCTTCTGTCCACGTCTCTGCAGTGTCATTACTGAAGGACCTGAAGCACGCCAACATCGTGACGTTACACGACATCGTCCACACGGACAAGAGCCTCACGCTGGTCTTCGAGTACCTGGTAACATGCCCCGCCTCCCTGTGTTCTCCAGGCCACGTTATTTAGGATGAAGGTCTTTAGAAAAATGATGGAGGCATCGTGGAAGGGTTCGCTTTGCTTCAGTGGTGTGGAGAAGATCTTCAGGGTTTTTAGAGAATCTTTCTCAGTTTTCCTTTAAAAAACAAACATTTGTCATTTTCTGATGGCCATGTGATCAAATGACACTAAAAAGAGTTTAAAAAGTGGGTTTCCTGTTAACTCTCAGAATATTTAAACCTTTTATGACCTCTGGCGCACTAAACCCCCTTTATGTGTCTTGTTTTAAATGTATGGAAAGTTGCAACTAAACAAAATGAAGCAGAAATCTTAAAATATAAATATATATTATATATAATATAAGTAAAAGTTTGACTTTATATTTTACTGTGACTTTCCATAATTTCTGTTTAGATGGATCCTGTTTCTGCAGCATGTCATTCATTAAAATAATTCTAAAAAATTACATTTAGTCACAAGTTCTTGGTGCTCACAGGAATTGTGTTCACACAGCTCGAAACAAACACAAAATAAATTCAACTTTTCAATGTCCAAACATTGAGAGCATACTCAGAGTAACTTTTATGTGACTAAAACATATTTTATGATTCTTTGTCATGTATAGGATTAAAGGAAAACATAGAAAATGTTTCAACACAGAAACATTCATGAAGACGTTGGTTTTTTTGTGTGGTTAATTGCACATTTTGACCTTTTCTTTATTTTATTATTGGATTTCTTACAAAGATATAAAAAAACGTAAAGGAATGTATGAAGAAAAATGCTTAAGGAACTGCAATACTGCACGGGAAAATGTAAAGACGTGGTTTGATGGTTTTGGTATGGTTAACCATGAGCATTTAGAGCAGACTAAACTTTGCAGTTTATTAAAGCCTCGCTCCAATAAAAATGGTGTTTTTAAGGCGTTTTTGTGGCATGTTTCTGATGATGGAGGACACATGAAAAAAATGAACATCAAAATGGTATTTCTGAGTATTTCTTTACTCAAATTGTTGTGAATCAGGAGCAGACGAAAATAGATCGTATACGGTGGGTGGGCCACAATCTCTGAGCTCTCAGTAACAGGGGAGGGGAAGAGGGGGCAGGGTGAATTCCTGCTGTTCTGCAGAAACTATGTCCTAGAAAACAATATAGGTTGTTGGATTCTGGCTGAAAACAGCATCATCATCATGAAAGGACCACTTTGGAAACAGATCAGAGAGAGCAGCTCAATTAAACATCTGAATATTTGTTAGAGTTCACCCTCTGTTTAGCATCCTTCTCAAGATGCTCGTCTGCTTGCAGGATAAAGATCTGAAGCAGTACATGGACGACTGTGGGAACATAATGAGCATGCACAACGTGAAGGTGACTGCGCCGCTCTGATCCCCTTTTCCTTAAGCCTTTGTCCTTTCACATGGAAAACAAACTCATTTGACCCTGTTCTCTTCAGGTTTTCCTCTTCCAGATTTTGCGAGGCCTGTCTTATTGTCACAGGAGGAAAGTTCTCCACAGAGACCTGAAGCCACAGAACCTCCTTATTAATGAGAAGGGGGAACTCAAACTGGCTGATTTTGGTGAGTAGGCAGGTTTTCTGTCTTGGAGGATTCCGACAGTGTCTGTTTTTGTTGAAATCCTGACGTCTTTGTCCGTCTGCTGACGGTTGGGCTGGCAGGTCTGGCGAGGGCCAAGTCAGTTCCTACAAAAACCTATTCCAACGAAGTGGTGACACTCTGGTACCGGCCTCCGGACGTTCTCCTGGGATCATCAGAATACTCCACACAGATCGATATGTGGTAAAAAACGCAACACTACATCTTCTGCACTATTAACTGCATCAAACCAGTTCTGCTCCAAAATGACCTTAATTTAGCATCTACTTGAAAGCAGAAGATGACTGCTCTTTTTTTAAATTTCAAAATAAATTCAGGCGTCAGGAAGTTAAACTCTTCGTTTTTTATACCTTTGACTCCTTCCGGAGATTCCTGCTGTGCTTTTGCAAACCGTTATGGTTTGTAAAATATTCTGGAAAAATGTACTTCTCAAAAGAAGTATAAAAAATGCAATACTAGAGGATTTCTCTTAATATAAGTGCAAAAAAAATCTGCCATTAGAACTAGTAAAATTTGTATTGGTAAGATTTCTTCAAATAAGTTGAGAAGTCCTGACCTTTCAAGACAAAAATTAATCTTAAAATGTATTTATATATGTATATAAATATTTATATACATATATTTAGGCCTATTACTCTGGTAATCGGAAATATTATGTTTTTCCCTTTTCTGTGTTAGAAGTGACTCACGAGTGTCACTTCTGGAGTGATGGTTTTATATTTGACATTTTTCGCTTTTGTTCTCGAAGCTGCCCAAAGACGTGTCTCGAGGAACTCGTTTTCTCCTCTCTCTACTGTAAATAAAAAGAGAAACCGTCTGCGCCTGCCCCCCAACCTTCAGGTTTGTGTTTTGCTTCAGCGTCATGCATTTACTGTGTGTGTTTGCATCTTCAGGGGGGTCGGTTGTATATTTTACGAGATGGCTGCAGGTCGGCCTTTGTTCCCCGGCTCCACTGTGGAGGACGAGCTCCACCTCATTTTCAGGCTACTCGGTGAGCCCCCTCCCCCCCTCAGAACCGGTACACTCAGAGCCGAACAGAAGTCTGACCCGCTGTGTTTGTGCCACTCCAGGCACGCCCACGGAGGAGAAGTGGCCGGGAATCTCCTCCATCGAAGAGTTTAAATCCTACAACTTCCCCAAATACAAACCTCAGCCGTTGATCAACCACGCCCCCAGGTACGAGGCTGTGTGGGCAGCACCCTCCTCCTGTATCTTTGTGAGTTCAGGGTGTGTTTGTGTCCTGCGAGCAGGAAATCCTGCACAGCTTTGTTGACGGCTGACTTCCTTCCTCCCATGAGCCCCCACATACCCTCTGACCCGCTGCAAGTGCGAATTCAACATGAAGCTTGTCTTGTCTGCTACAGGTTGGACAGTGAAGGCATTGAGCTGCTGCTTTCTTTTCTCAAAGTGAGTCTCTTCTTCACTGAGTCTTTCCTGGGTTTTGACTGCCAAATATGGTGCTCTGTGTAAAAATAGAAACAAAAAAACTTTATTTTGACCCTCATCCTGCAAAGGGTTTCTGGATAGAGCATCAGTTGGTGGTTCCGCTTAAAAGTTGCAATGTTTTTCCTTTAAATCACACAAACCTCAAAGTGTGTTAAGCCAGAACATCTGGTGAGAGTTGATTCTGAGTGTGAAAATCTGTACTTTTGTTAAAAAAACAGGAAGCAAACAGAAAAACAACAACAAAAACGTGTGCTTACGTTACAGTTACTGTGTATTTCCTCTGCATATCAATACCTGTCTAGAATCACGTCTTTAAGAAATAATTTTCTCGATTAAGTGCAAATAAATTATTTACCAGCACATAATCCTATAATGATGTGGGCCCATGATAATTTTTTTATTTTTTCATTTTTTAAAGAATTCAAAATGTAGTATAAGTGTAAATATACATGCAAAGGAAAATAACATTAAATTAAAGCTTTAATAAAATACCGGTGTTGTTTTTTATACATCTTTCATCACTTCAGTGCTGTATGCTGTCAGCAGGTGGCAGTGTTTCTTCATTATTGCTTGTAGTTAGGATGCGCTAGCTTCCTGTTTCTCTCTGAGGGTATCTCTAATAGCAGAGGCAACAAACGGCTGTGTTCTCCCCTGGAACGTCAGCGAGCCTCACGCTTCCTGTTTTCGTTTCCACAGTACGAGTCCAAGGCGAGGATTTCAGCCGACGAGGCCATGAAACATTCCTACTTCAGGCAGCTCGGGACGAAGGTCCACACACTGCCTGAGAGTGAGCTCCCACACCTCCATCAGAGCCTGTCCTGCTCTGGGACAAGCGGTCGATGAACGCTCTCACTGCTCTCTTTCAGATGTATCGATATTCACTTTAAAGGAGGTGCAACTGCAGAGAGACCCCGGATACAGGAGCTCCTCCTACCCAGAGTCAGGTGAGCGGAAAGACAGGTACACCTCTGGTTACACTAAAGCTGCTGTGTTTCAGCATTCAAATCAGACTTTATTTGTGTGACACTTTCCCATCTGTAGTGACTCCAAGTGCTTTACATAAAAACATTTTCCAAATGAAAAAGCCTAAACCAACAGAAAGACCTTCACACACCAGCTAATACTGTCCAAGAAAGGAACAAAATAATGCATGCATTATTCATATCCTCTTCTTATTTTATTATTGTATGTTGAATTGAATTAATTGATTATTTATTTGTACGCATTTATTATTTATATTGTAAGTATAGTGTTTTCCGTCATTTACCACGCGAGTTACATTCTAAAAATAACACACGAGACGTGAGATTCAATCAATTTATTGTTTATATAGCGCTTATAAAAGCCGAAGCAGCCAAAGTGCTGAACATAAAATCAAATTTACATAAAACTATTATGCAATACAATAAAAGAAGTAGCAAAAGCAATAAGACATTAAAAGAAATAAAACAATAACAAGAAAACAAATCGGGCCGGCCCACTAAAGCTGCTCACTGGAGTTAAAAGCCTGATCAAAAAGATGGGTTTTTAAAAGTCACTGACTGACCTGGCTGACCTCACGGAAAAGGGGAGAGCATTCCAGAGTTTAGGAGCGGCTACTGAAAAGGCTCTATCACCCCGAGTCACAAGCCGAGTCCTGGGAACTATTGAAAGCATTTGATCCTCAGATACTAAGACTCGACGTGGACGATAAAAGTGTAAAAGTTCAGAAAGATGTTGGGGTGCCAGACCATTCAAACATTTAAAAGCCAAAAGTAGAATCTTAAAAACTATTCTAAAAGACACAGGCAGCCAGTGAAGAGAGCGTAGTATAGGAGTGATGGGGTCCCTGTTAGCAGGCTGCAGCAGAGATTCAGAAAGTAGAATTCTAGATGTTTTCAGGCTGTTAAACTCCTCACTACACACTTTACACGTCACATTTTCACTCTTTTCTTTTTCGTCTAAACTCTCAAAGGTCAAACCTTCAAAGAAAAAGAAGTCCAGTTTTACAGAATGAAAACAAAGATCTGATCGTGATCGGTATTTATGTAGGTCTGGCTAAAGATACGGCACCAAAGAGAAAGACGAGATCAACAGGCAATCAGGAATCAGTGCGCGGGGAGAAAAAAACACAAAATCAGCAATCAGCGAGACTGCGAAAGGTGAACCGTGATATAGTGAGGGAGCGCAATGCACGAGTATAATTTTTCCAACAAGTTCACCTCAAGTTCTTTGAAGTGCATTGTGGTCTGAGCCCTGATTGGCTGTAGACCTCTGCAATCTGTCTCCTTCGTGCCGTGTCTCCTGTACAGAATGCATTCAGTTTGTCAAATGCACTTACATTACATATTTACATCTTTGATTGCGAGAGATCATTGTTTTTTCATTCTATCAAACTAGACTTATTTCTCTACAAAGGTTTGAACTTCGAGCTTAAATGAGAGAAAGGTGTGGATTTCACCTGCTGCTGGTTATTTCTGAACGTAACTCCTATGATAATCGAGGGAAGGTTGTTCTGTTGTTACACAAACTATTTTGTGTCAGTAAACGTTTTCTGTTAAGTCAGTGTGTCTCATATGACATGACATCAATTCATCTGACTACAAATTTGACAAATGTACTTGGAAGAGTTAGATTTTGTTTAGTGTTACTACTATTAAAGTTCCTACATTTCCCAGAATGCCCATATCTCCCTGTAAAAATCTTTATTTTACTTTTATTTCTTGTGAAAATAGATAAACCTGATGGTAGTTTTCTTCTTTTCAAATCATTTTAGCCTCAAAAGGCTGATCAGTTGCAGACCAGAGGCATCGTGGGTAACGTATTTTAAACCAGTGTTCTGTTTTTGCAGCTAACAACAAGGTCAACAGAAGGCAAAGCATGCTTTTCTAGTTTCCTGAAGAGGATGGTGGAGCGGCCAGCTTCATCACGCCCCCGCACCGCCTCGCATGATCCCACCTCCCTCTCAGAGTGACGAGCCCTCACATGCACAGTCACATGCACACACCCGTCTGAGCGAGTGGCAGACCTGTCTAAGACTGAGTATTTATTTGGGGGGGGGGGGTCATTTTATTTTTTATTTTTGCTGCTAAACTACTGTCTGTAACACTTGGTGTGTGTTGGTGAACATGATGTGAACTGGAGACGGCGCGCACACTCCGTCTCTGATCCTCCAGCTTCCTTTCACTGCGATTCGACTGAGGTTTGAGCCCAAGCTGCGACTCCAGGTCGGTGTTCTCTTGGTTCCAAGTTTCTGTGAATCGACTTTCCAGGTTTAGTTGCCCTTTGGGGAGGGTGGAGGGAGACCTCTGAAGAGTCAGTCATCCTCTTTCCTAAAACCATCTCAGATGGGACCTTGTTTTGCTGCACTCAGAGGTCACTTGAAGCTGAGGAGATCCATCTCAACACCCCAACAGCAGATGTTTTTCTTTGTGTGGCTCAAAATGGGACCAGAACCGATGACGTGCTGAGGAGAAGACGGTTGGGAGCACCAGAGGAGAACACAGATGAACGATGAGGAACACCAGAGCACCAGAAGAAGTGTGGAAGCCAGTAAGCGCTACATGAAACCTCCAAAAACTGCCAGGACTTCATTATTATTTAGACAAGATGGAGTCCGATGTCGGTTTGCTTCAGTGTTCACAGAGAGATCTTCATTTGTACTCCAGCGTGTTTCCTCCTCCTCCTCCTCCTCTTTTTTTTGTGTGTATCAGGGACACTGGCCGAGTTTACCCAACAGTATTAAAATGTGATCTTTGTTTCTGTGACCTTTGACCTCTCCTTCCATGTTCTTCAGAAGTGGAACCACAGGGAGGAGGGATTCTTAAAAGCAACAATAGTTCTTGTGGTTACACTTGGTGCCGGGCTTTGACTGTATATGAGAACTAGACTGAGGGACTCCTCCCCCTTGGCGTTCCAAACAGGAAGTACCTGCTGGCTTCAAGAAGCCAAAATCCCATAGACTTCTATAGAGAAATAAAGAGCTATTACTCGGTCATTCGATTGGTCAGAACAACCATTCTTGCTCTGATACCTGTTTAACATGTTCTTTCTTTATTGCAAGTTATTCACGTGATAAACTGACCAATCAGATGCCTCCATAAAAGTAAATGGTCTCACGTTGACGATTCAAGAGTCTGATTGACAGGTTTCTTTCAAGTTAGGGGTGTGGCCTTCCAACAAGCACACTCCTGATTGGTGAAAATGGTTGCTATAGAAACATACTCAGACAAACTTGGACCAATCACTGCTTACTGAAGACATCTGGTTTCAACGTGGTGGTGTTCATTTTGTGACATCACACTCCAGTTCTCCTGTACAGTCAATGGTTCCGGTCCTCTGCGCTCCAGCATTTATGCACAAAAAAGAAAAAAAAAACTCCAAAAGGAAATACTTCAATCGTAACTGCCGGCTGTTGATCTCGACTGACTAAAGTTTCGACCGTTTTGAGTTCTTGTGTACTAAAATGAAATAGAAAATCTGCCTAAATCATGCAGTTTATAGTTTTGCTTTGGTGCTTTCTCTGTCGCTTTAGTCATACCTAATGTACAACTGAAGATGTTTCTCTGTTTTCTCTGTCTGGATGTCATTCGGCTGAATGTTCAGACTGTCCAACAAAATGTTGGACATACTATCAAATGTTAGCAGAAATGTCACACCCACAATTCCTGGACAGAGGAGCAGTCTCAGTTCATAGAGCAGCTCAGAAAAGTGTCATCAGATTCTGTCAAAGAATGAAAACTGTCAAAACAACGGCACTCGCAGAAGCTTGAACTCGCCAGATGAGGGCGCAATGTCAACTGGACTTCTGACCGCTGCACTAAACCTGAAGGCTTCTATTGGCTCATAAATATAAAGTAGTTGTTGGCCCATCACACAGCCAAGTCAGCCCTCGTTCACTGTACTGTAAAACATTCTAACTTCACAGAAGTTAACATATTTAAAGTCTGGCCTAATGGCAGATGGGCTGTGTGGTACCTTTAGAAAGCCCCTGGTAGGAACTCTTTGGTCATGTGACCACATCCAACATCCTCTTTATTTTTAAAGCGATGTAAACAGACACCATGTTTTTCCCACAAAGGGTCATTTTTTTAAACAGGATCAGACAGTCTTCCATAAATAAGTGAACAGACAGAATCTACTGGATTTCACAGAATTTCTGTACTACAGCAACTGGACTTTTTAGGGTTAAGAAGCTACTGTGATGATCTCTAAAACATCTTTTAGATAAACCTTAGAACTCCATGTGCCAAAAAAGGAAAAAAAAAACAGGAATCCATTTATAAAATGTCCAGAATAAATGAAAATCTTGAGCCAAAATTGCTTTTTTTTTAAAAAACGCCACATAGCTACACTCTCTTTCTCAAGTCTTCCAGAATTGACATCACGTTTTTTAGTTTCTGAAACACGTCCGGTGGGTCTAGCTCCCTAATGTTAGCATGTTACTTTAGTTTCAGCTACAGCAAATAACCCTCTACCACCTTCTAGTGTTCAAATAAATTACTGCAGAGCGATGCAACCCCGAGAGGGGTTGGGTCCCTGGAGCGTGGATGACGGCTCAAAGCAGAACTATAAACCCAGCTTTGGGATTGGACAGGTGGATCCCGGCGTCAGTTTTTAAACACGTTTGTCGTACTGCTGTGATGTTTGTCTGCCTGCAGGACAATAACGATTCATTTCAGTTTAAAGAAAAGAAAAAGGGAAATTGATGCCACTCATGTCTTACAGTCAGTTCTAAAACACCTTTTTTAATACTGGCAATAAACTCGGCACACACAGCTAATAAAGGTTGCTAAGCAACAACTTCTTATCTTTGTAATCGGAGTGATGGTGGTGCAACTTCCTCGATGCACCACAGACTCATTTTAAAGATTTTTTAAAATAACTTGGGTACAATTTTACATTGTGATAAGAACAGTTTTTATTTCCCATCACAGGAAGTGAAAAGAGTGGCATCAATCTTTTCTTAAAATTCTTGGTGCGGGAAGTTTTTCAGAGAAATTCCTTTTCAAAAATGGACGGCGCCTTTCATTGGCAGTCCACAGTAAATAGCACAATGACATTCAACACCCACAGGTGGAAAAAGCAACAACCTGCTGTAGCAACAATAGAAAGCGAGCACAGCATGCCGACTTCAGGAGGACTGCATTGAACGTATGTAAGAATGTATGTTTTAGAGGTTTTCCCCTCAAATGGAAATTTCAAATGCATCGTCTTTTTGGCTTTGAGTTCTGTTTTAACTTACTGATTAAGTTAGCACATGGTAAAAAACTAAAACTAAAAAAAAACAAAGCTTGATGAGCTAACGTCCCAAACCATGGATGTTAGTGTAAAACACAGTTTGCAGCTTACGGTGTTAAGATCCAGCAAATATCTTCATTTCCTGTGTTGCTATCAAATTGTTTTCTGCTTTCGGGGGATTAAACGTCTTAATGTACCCCCAATTTAATAACATTGTAAACAGGAACATTCATTATATTAATGGTAGATGCCTGTTGTCCTGCAAGTTGCTTCTTGGCGGTTTTATAATAAGTACACGTCTATTTCCATCCTGCTGAATTCACATTTGCTTGAACATTTCAAGAAATTCCACCTTAAACAGGGATTATCTGACTGTAAACTTCAAACTTTCATATACTAGAACTTTTGTCTTTTTTTTTTAATGAACAGCAGTAACGTGCACGAAGAGATTTCTAATACAGCTTTTATTGTTGTAAAACTGTACTTTTCAGAACCATGAATGATGTATAACTTTATGTGAAGGTATGTGTGCGTGCGTGGAGGTATGCATGCGAGCCTGATGCACGGAAGGCCTGCTGTGTTGTGAACTCGACCTTTCTGAAATACTGAGCTGCCGGTCAACAGTTGGTGTGTGATTCTTTTCACTGGAACTATTTATTTCTCATAACCATCAGAAGTAAAATTTAAACTGTTTCATACATTCAGTGTGAGAGTCTTTTTTTTATTTCTGTTTTTGTGTTAATATTCTTAAACAAACAGGAAAAAAAGAAATATTTGCTCTTTTTTATGTCAGGCTACACGCTATGAAAAGATGTAGATTTGACTACTATTTTCTATTATCCATCCGTCCATCTTCCTCGGATTGTCCAGGATCAGGTCGCAGGGGCAGCAATCTAAGCAAAGTTGTCCAGACTTCCCTCTCCCCGGCCACTTCCTCCAGCTCCTCTGGGGGGACCCCGAGACATTCGCCAGGCCAGCCGAGAGACACAGTTTTGTACACAGAAAACGTTTTGTACCAAGCACCAAGGGAGCGGACATGTACTCGTAAACAGTAGAAGAAAAAGTAGAAGCCCTCCTTGCTTGTCCGGTGGGAACATCATAGGCATGCCCTGTTTATGCAGCTCAAGGGAGCCAGCCACCCCATGGAGGAAACTCGTTTCGGCTGCTTGTCTCCGGGACCTCGTTCTTTATCTCCTAACCCAGAGCTCATGACCATAGGTGAGTATTGGGACAAAGATCGACCGGTTAATTGTGAGCTTTGCTTTGTGGCTCAGCTCTCTCTTCACAACGGGCCAGTACAACGAGCGCAACAGCAGATGCCACACCATTTTGCTTGTCAATTTCGTGTTCTGATGTTCTCTCACTTGCCAACAAGACTCCAAGATACACTATATTACCAGAAGTATTGGTTCACCTTCCTTGACTCGCATATGAACTGAAGTGCCATCCCATTCCCAACTAAGTTCAATATGGTGTGGGTCCACCTTTTGCAGCTTTTACAGATTCAACTCTTCTGGGAAGACTGTGCACAAGGTTGAGGAGTGTGTTAATAGGAATGTTGGACAATTCTTCCAAAAGTGTGTTGGAGAGGTCACATACTGACGTTGTTGGGGAAGGCCTGGCTCTCAGTCTCCGCTCTAACTCATCCCAAAGGTGTTCTTTTGGGTTCAGGTCAGGACTCTGTGCAGGCCAGTCCAGTTCACCCACACCAGACTGTCATCCATGTATTTATGGACCTTGCTTTGTGCATTGGTGCACAGTCATGTTGGAAGAGGAAGGGGCAGCTCCAAACTGTTCCCACAAGGTTGGGAGCATGGAATTGTCCAATGTTTTAGTATCCTGAAGCATTCTCAGTTCCTTTCACTGGAATTAAGAGGCCCAGCCCAAGTCATGAAAAACAAGCCCACACCATCATTCCTCCTCCCCCAAATTTAACACTCTGCACAATGCAGTCTGAAATGTACTGTTCTCCTGGCAACCTCCAGACTCCTCCATCAGATTTCCAGATAGAAAAGCGTGATCCATCATTCCAGAGAAGGCGTCTCCACTGCTCTGGAGTCCAGTGCTTTATACCACTGAATCAGACGCTTTGCACTTGGTGATGTGTGGCTTGAGTGCAGCTGCTCGGCCATGGAAACCCATTCCATGAAGCTCTCTGCGTACTTTACTTGGGCTAATCTGAAGGTCACATGAAGTCTGTAGCAACTGACTGTGCAGAGAGTCAATGACTTTTTTGCACTATGCATTTCAACATCCGCTGACCCCTCTCCATCAGTTTACGTGGTCTACCACTTATAGCTGGGTTGCTGTTGTTCCCAAACTCTTCCAATGATTGAGCTGACAATTGACTGTGGAATATTTCTGAGCGAGGACATTTCATGACTGGATTTGTTGAACGGGTGGCATGATTCCACGCTGAAATTCACTGAGCTCCTGAGAGATATCCATTCTTTCACAAATGTTTGGGAAAACAGTCTGCATGCCTGAGTGTTTGTGTTTTTTTAAACACTTGTGGCCAGGCCAAGTGATAAGGACAACTGGTTCTGATCATTTGGATGGGTGAGCCAATACTTTTGGTAATATAGTGTACTTAAACTCCTCCACCTGGGGCAGGAGCACTCCACCCACCCAGAGAGGGAAAACTCCCTTTCTCCAGTCAAGCACCAAAGCATGCTGAAGGTCCTGGTTCAACGAAGCTAACAGGACAACATTGTCTGCAAAGATCAGAGATGAAATCCTGTGGTCCCCAAATAGACCCCCTCCTGCTCCTGACTGCACCCAGAAATTCTAAACAGAACAAGTGATGTCAACAAGCACCAGGAACAGGTCCGACTTACTGCTGGCCATGTGAACCAAGCTCATGCTATGGTCATACAGAGACCAGATAGCCCTGAGTAAGGCTCGCCAGACCCCATACTCCCAGAGCACCCTCCACAGGACACCATGGGGGACGCAGTCAAATGCCTTCTCCAAATCCACAAAACACACATGGACAGGATGAGCAAACTCCCATGAACCCTCCAGCACTCTAGAGAGGGTGTAGAGCTGGTCCACAGTTCCACGAGCAGGAATGGAACCGCACTCTTGTTCCTGGATCTGAGGTTCAACAGTTGGCCAAACCTTCTTCTCAAATATTGTCCATTAATCAACTTAAAAAATGACAGAAATATTGCAATAAAAAAAACCACTGCTGTTTTATTTTTTTTAATTACAGCACTTAAACAAAAATAAACACAGCTATGCAGGAAAATATGTGTCCATTGTTTTATTAGCAGTCTGGCTAGCAGATGCTTTGACAGTCCAGCTCAGCAAGTTCAGGCTTGAGCATACTGTCATCGTACAAAAAACACAAACAAAAAAATTCCAGACATACACACCGGAAGTTTTCACATTTAAATAATGTGGTCATTTATAAAAACGACTTGTTTTTTTACCCACTGAAATGGATTTAACTGCAATTACGATTAAAGTCATGTTGTTTTCCTGATCTTTTGTGCAATTTGGGAGGAACGTTAGCTGGCGTTGATGCCATTTTCTGTCCAGGAATCTAATAAACATTACCTCACAGTGGTTTGAATACTTCACTTTTAGATTTTTAGCAACATTTGTCAAATTGCACAGTGCAGAATAATTAATGTAAGCCGATTCGCTAAGGCGACACCTGAAAGGAAAAGAAGAAGAATACTTAATATATGCCTCATTTGAAAAGTTTAAAGACTCCTTTGTTGTTGGAACAAGAAATCAGTCAAACATTGGTGTGGGACAAACTTTGCTGGTCCCAAATATCAATGTTATTGTAACCATTAGGTTCTTTTTGGAGTCCAAGTAGGATTATAGCATCTGAATGGTCATGTGGCAAGAAACTTCTGACTTGGTGTGCAAATTTGTTTGGGGTGACCACCAATTGGTTAATTGGAGGTTCAAATCTCAGCCTTGACGGTCATTTTGTCTCCAAGCAAAGACACATGATTCCATCTCAACTGTAATGAACCTGCAAGCCGTGTACACAAATCCATCCTTCCATTTTCCAAACCCTCTAGATCATTTTGGTTAAAGGGTTGCTGGAGCCTATCCCAGCCACTGTTGTGTGAAGGAGGGGAACACTCTGGAAGGTTTGCCAGTCCATCACAGGGCCCTAAATCTTACATTCACTGTCCCTGAAGTGATAACCAAAGAATATTTGGAAACATTTACAAAGGCAGTAAAAGATTCTGGAGTCATGTTTAGGTCCCAAATCTGAATCTATGTGTTCTACTGATTCCTAACAATAACAATAAGACCATTTCCTCCTTATATCTGTATCGGGACTGTGCACTGCATCATATTTGAAGTCTCATCTCTATTTTTACTGAAATGGGTTCTTGTATCTGACTCTGCACTGAATGACAAAAAGAGAAGATGTAAGACTGTTTGCTTCATCAAGCTGAGACTTTCAACTCTCTAGTCATTTGCAGCCAAGAAGGGAAAAAAAAGCACAAACATTGGCTGGTCTCTCTTGTGTTTACACTTCTACTAAGTGTTTTGACATTCATACTGTATGTGAACCACAAAGGATTCACATGAAAGTGAACCAGGATCCCACACTTGTTCAGCGCTTAGGTGAGCTTTGACTCTGCATCTGGACTGGTGTGAACACCAGAGACACTTGAGACAGTGGAGCCACATCTTCTGGTCAAGGTTCTTACATGATGAAAACATATTGAACAGGAAAGAAGACCCAAACCCCCAAAGACCTTCGACAATTATCTGTCTCAGCTGGTGACCTCCAGAGGAAGTAAATTATGGAGCCTGAATCAGGATTGGTGAAAGTAAACGTACAAAAAAGTACAAAATACCTGCGTTCACAAAGCATAACATACTGCAATCAAATCAGACTTTTGCAGCAGCCATGAACCGGAACAGAGTTTCACTTAGATTGAATTATTAGTGTCACTCACTTTTTTCCTTCTTTCCTTAGTTTTTGTCAATCTGACCCTTTTTTCTGACCTTTATGCTAAACTAAATGGAAACTACCTGAGCAAAAAAGCAGTAGTTACAGTCATTTTTATCAAGATTATGTGTTATTAAAGAGTTAGCCCAGTATCATCTAACCAAACACTTAACTTAGTTTAAAATCCAACAGTTATAAAACACAGGTGTGTTATTTGTGATTGAAGGACTTGCTTTATTTTAACATTTTAAATTTCCCAACTAGCAAGTAATGTAAAGCCAGAAGCCAGCTTAGCATTAAGATGAAAATGGCTAAAAATAGCTATCTTACTTTCAAAATGGTCCGTTCCAACATATGTTAGCACCTTTAACAATGCTGTACGCACACAAGCTAACATCTTCTTGGAATGTTATTAAAAGAAATTTTAGCAAGAAATTTTTTTTGAATACTTCAACAGCAATGCTACCACAAAAAAAGTTATGCTAGAACAACAAAATGTATGCTAGCGCAACAAAATTACGTTAGCACAACAAAAGTTATGTGAGCGCAACAAAATTAGGTTAGCCCAGCAAAAGTTATGCTAACATAGGGCTTTTTTTTCCCTTCAAAACTAAAGCTAAGTTTTAACCTCAACAGTTGGCTTCTCAACACCCTCATATCTTCCACGACTGTAGTTTCCTTGTGAAGCCTTCTGGCTCGATGAGTTCTCTGTCATGCTAAAAAAAAAATCCTGACAAGGATTCTCCTTGATGCAGAAGTGTGGATAGTCGGGTTAGTAAAAGCAACTTAAGGGAAAGGTGGCCAGAAAAAACACGAGATTCCCAAGCTATTTTTATGTAGACAACTTCACAGAGCAGTATCAAACAAACTATAAAAAGAGATGAAAAACTTCATGAAGTAAACCCAAAGTCAATCTTATGGCATTTTAACACAGATGTTTGGACAACCCTGAAGTTAACACACAATGCGAACAGCCTGCTTAGTTTCACAGAGATGCTCCAGTTCCTTCTCCTAAAAATATAAGTCTCAGATCAAAGTCTAATTGGATTTGGTAGAAGTTCAGGTTCACTGTATTTTCTCTGTTTCATTTTTTTTGTCCCTTGGTCAGTGCTGATTTAGCATCTTCAGATCCAGTTTGATCTTCAAGCTCAGGTTTGAATCAGGACTTGGAGGAGCTGGAGGATAGGAGCAGCGGAGAAGACGCATCTCCGCTGGGCAGAGGAATAGTTAAGGGTCCATTCATCAGGGGTGGAAACTGCAAAGCAAAATATTGAATTTAGTGGGAAAATATACAACAGGAAAACATAGCGTATGTCCAAATTCCCTAAATACTCCCTAACTCCTAAATGACTAGCAGTGCAGGATTATCTAATGCCCTTCATTTTAACGTAATTCGGACACATACTCACTACTTTTTTTTTTTTAAATGGCAAAAAATTTTACAAAGACTATTTATGAATCCACTGTGTTCTGATAATGAAAACATGGATAATTTATAAATAGAATTTAAATAGTTTTTTTTATGAAAAATTGTTCAAACACAATGCATTCTGGTCAATAGCCACTAATCTAGCGAGCATCAATGCACACTGGTTTTTTGCAGAGACTTCTGGGTAATTTCCAGGGCCTTTGAATTTGGGATTATTGTTGTGAAAATTCCAGAAAAATGCCAAATGTCCTATAGCCTATAGTGAACTAAGTATTGAGCAGTGAAGGAATTTGAACATAACCTGTGACATCATTTGCTCTTTGTGAGCAAATGCAAAAAAACTGTTTTATGCTTTGTGTAGGTGGATGGATGGATGGAACCTATAAGGCTTTTACAAAGTCCACACAATGGGCCAAAGGGTCTTTAAATTCCAAACTTTTTTTAAGGTAACTGAATATATGACATATATTTATATTTCTAATATTTCTAATGATACTCCATCTTAACAATATTTTCTGTTAAATATGAGGAATAAAGAACCAACATTTTTAGCATGAAGAGAATGACCAGACTACGTCCTTTAAGACTGCCGAGTGTCCTTCACAACAGTCTTAAGGGAACAAATGAGCAACATTTTTTCACGTTCAAAAGTCAGAACGCAGAACTATTCCCTGTTCTATATTGTTGCATTCAAACTCAACATGATAAAATATCACCTCTAAAAACTTTTTTTTTTTTTACATTTCCTTAATCAAATGTTGTTAAGTTGACGTCCCTGAAGTTTTTTGGTCTATGGTGCCAAAGCAGCTTCATGCTTTCATCCTTTTGCCATAAATGTAACTGGTGTCTGAAGGGTGTGAAACATCTGTAATCTATCCACTGGTCGTTCGTTCTGCAGAGATTATGTTAGGTTATAAGGACTTCAGAATCTAAATGTGCTTCTTTTTCTATGCTGGTGGGAGGGCTTTCTGACCAACCAACCGTCTCCCTTCAGGATCAAGCAACAAAAGTTGCCCCTTTTCCTCCACACCAGAGCAGAAACATCTGCAGCTTATTTTGAAACCCTGGCACACGGTGGATCACACCTACACAAACATCACGCACAGTGGAATGGAGGAAAACTTCTAGAGGGAAATCTGCAGTTATAAACCAGCTTACAGTACCCAGTTACAGACAGACAGTATTTCATATGCATCTGTATAGAACCTGCCATTTGTGATTTTTGAAATGCAAACATTTCTCTGTGTTGGTGAGTTATAGTTATCCAGAATTGGAATTGAGTAGTTGGTGTAAATCTCCCAGCTGTAAATTGAGAAGATCAGGCCACAGCAGGTAAAGCCTTGGTCACATGCAGCCACACAGAGGATTGAACCGTGGAGGGTCATAGAAAGGTATCTTCAGAGGAACGCAGGTATGTCTTGCAGTTCCCTTGAGGCTCGTACGGCCACTTCAAGGACATCAGAAAATGGAATGTACCATTTTTAACAAGTGAATCATGAAATATTTGTAAGGATAATGTAAGTTGCACACACTCATGCCGTGCAGGTGATTCTGGTGTACGGTAGCCTTACACCACACTCTAGTTGTTGGTAGGGTCCGCGTAATAGCCCCTTACTGATTCCGCGCAAATGCCTCGAGCGCATGGTGTCAGGTGATACATTAGTAGATGTAAAGGACAAAACAAACTACGCTTTGATTGTCTAATTTCCTAAATTCCAACAGTCAGGCTGAACACAAGAAGCGTACACTTATCACGTGAACAGCACTAACGAGCCCAATGTTTACAATCAAGTTTGGCTCAGAACATCACGGTAAACCGGTTTCTTTCAGGCATTTGACACTATTTCATTTCTGGACTCCTGCTTGGGTTCCCGCTGGCCAGGATTTGTTCTGATCAGGAGGTGCTGAAAGTCCTAGTCCACCTAAAGATAATCAATGAACTTCACCTGGAAGAGTTGGGCGTGATTTTGGAGCTGGGCGGGGCTGAGTGGTCCCACTGGGCTCAAACCAGACCAGAACTGGATACTTGAGAGTAAAGGGCTGGGAGTGAGGAGCAGACCAGACGGAGTCTAAATGTAAAAAAGACAGAAAATCCATTTTAGAGGAGAAATGTTCGTTCTACCAAAAAACTTTCAGGTGCACACTGGTAGCCTTTGGGCTTTAACCATGAGTTAACATGTGACCATTTCTGTGGTTCAGAGGTGAAATTTTCTGATCCTGGCTGATCAGATATCTGTCAGGTGTTAGTCCCATCCTTGCTGCCCCTCAAAATATCATCTGTGGCTGCTTTACTCAACTCCAGGAGTAGCATATGGTGGGTTTGGTTATAACCTTTCACCTGCCAAAGTACATTTCACATGAGTTTTTATTTACAGCTGCCAACACTTAAAGATAAGCCGGTTTTAAGGTCGTGATTAAATGTATTTTATCTTAATTGTATAGTAAGTGTTTGTATCTAAACTGGGGTTTTGGTTTATACGTTTATTATCAATTAATGACAGAAATAGTCTGTTTGTTGATCAGAGTTACTGGTTGTTATCTCTTCAGTTAAATCGATCTAGGAAACTACTTGTGGGCTTTGTTTTTTTGAAACAAACGTTTGCTTCATCATCAACAAAACACAGTGTAAAAAGGTGAACTTTCAAGAACCCGCGTTCTGTTCTGTTTAGCTATTGAGGATCACACTGGATAAGCAGGGAGGGGCTTCTTCTTCTTTTGCTACTTTTTACAGGCGCATGCATATGATTCACACCAACCTGTCACTACCTGATACTAGTACCGGTACCAACAGTCGGATCAGACTTAGTGCAAATCTTGTAACTCTTAATCCAGGCTTTTTCAAATTGCAATTATTAATGTTTCCTTCATGATCAATTTTCAAATTGTTGGAACTTCTGTGGATTAAAAGGACGTCATCTGTACGACACAACCAAATCTGAGTCCCTGCTTGGTCAAAGGTCAACCTGGTTAACTTTCAGCGCTCATTCAGTAGCCGCACGTTTCGTACATAGAGCCTAAAAACGATTGTTGAAACATAAAAACCCAAAACGTGTGTTTATGCGTGCTTATGTGTGTTTACGCAGATCTTTCATTGGAATTGGTTGCTTGAACACGTGTTGCCAGTGGCGATTCACGTGTTCATTTACTGTATTGTAAATGTTTCGTGTACTTTTGTGCCTTTTTACATCTTGGCTGTGGAACAACAGATGAAAACCAGCCCTTGGCTAATTCTGGCTCTTTTCACCATGTGTGATCATGTGTTTTCAGAAAGTGAACTGTCCTCTTTTAAATCAACTATTGTTATTATTCATTCTTCCATGAAACAGTACATTGACGTTTACTAATGTAGAGAAAAGCGGGGCAGAAAGTGATTAAAAAAAACAACCTTTTGAATTTGTTCATCAAGCTGAAGGGCTGCAGGAACATGAATAAGTGAGTTGAGAAGTGTCCCGTTCGGCCTTTGCCTCTTTCCATCTGTGATTTACACGCCGCGGCGCCTGATCACTCAGTCTGGAAAAGAGCATCAGCTGAATGGCTGAATGTAGTCAGACTATCCTGTTTTGGTCAGAGTTGCTGCCAGAGAATCAGGAGCATCATGAACATATGGCTTCACTTAGAACTCTCCTCCTCCTCTTCCTCCTCCTCCTCCTCCTCCTCTTCCTCTCTTTCCTCTCACCTCTCTATTTCCTTTCCTTGCCTAACTCCCCCCATCCCCAGCAGACGTGTAAGTGAAAGCTGATGTGGACAGGTAGATGTGTACCTGAGCAGTGAGGAAGGCGGGGGTCATGGAGCCAGAAGGCAGAGCTGGGCTGTTGAGGGCGATGGAGACGAGGTCACTTCCTGTTAGGAGGAGCGAGGAGGCGGGGATTTCCAATCCTTTAGGTCTTCTGCCTTTCAGCGGCGTGCTGTGAGCCAACGCCCTTCTCTCAGACGCCGTCTTTAGCCTCTCTCTCTCCCTCTGACCGGACGACAGATTTAGAGGCTGGACACTGGGCTCCTGATCATCTGCATCAGTGCTCTGGCTCCGCCCCATCATCCCAATGTTGGCGGGGCTTTGTAATGGGGAGGAGGTGACCTGAGAAGACGGCCTGGAGGAGCTAGAGGAAGGGGGCGGGGTAGAAGAGCGACCACCGTTGGTCACAAACCGGATAACTGAAGAGCTGTCGTCATGACGATCGGATCTGGGCTCTGATTTGATTGGTCGCGGTTGTTCTGAGTGCAGCTGCAAGGTGCTCGCAGGGAAAGAGGAGAACAGGCTGGTGCGGAGGTACTGGTGTCTCTGCTGTCCATCTTCATCTTCCAGTTCAGGTTCTGAAGACATTCCCGCGCTCTCTGAGCTGCTGCGACCGGACTCAACCGCAGCAGGCTCCATCTTCAGGATCTCCGGGAGCGACACGAACTTGTAGACAAACTTTTGCCCGTTCACCTTCTTGATGATGTTCTGCAGGGAGAAACAGAAGAGGACCCTCATTTCAAACGTCTGAAAATCTGGTGTGCTGGGTGTGATCCACTCCAGAGCTTGGCCTACTTTGTCGTAGTAGTAGCGCAGCGCTCTGCTCAGCTTGTCGTAATTCATGTTGGTCTTGTTCTTGCGCAGTCCCCACAGCTTCGCCACCTCCTCCGACTTGAGCAGTTTGAACTCGCCGTCTGTGGATGTCCAGCAAATGAGATGTTTGTGGCTTTGGTCGAGCAGAAGCTGCAGCAGGAACTGCCAGAGCGTGATGGAGTTTTCCATAACGATGAACGTTGGGGGGGATCTGCATCAGCAGATTGAAAAAAAAAAAAGAGACAAAACATGAATCTGAAAATGACAAAAAGACAGTCAAGAGTGGAGGATAGGAAAGAATTGGTCAGCTGATCCACTAAATCATTGAGCTTTAGTGGATGTGGGGCCTGTCCGGAGTGTACCAACTGTAGCTGGGATAGGCTCCAGCAACCCGTGACCCCAAAAGAAATTCAGCAGGTTCAGAAGATGGATGGATGGATGGGTGGATGGATGGATGGAGATTTAGGGTACCAATTATTACTTTGACTTGAGTTTGGACAAAGATTTTTAAAATGTTCCAATCCCAAAAAATTGATTAATTTTTGAGCAGCTAAAGCCGAAAATTCAGAACAACTGATGAAAAGAGAAACAACTTTTGGTGTTTTGTGCATTGGACTGATTACATAGACATTGAGAATAAAGCAGCACAAGTCTGATGAACTCTGGATGTGGCTGCTACTGCAGACACATTTCACACTAGTTTGCTTTCACATTGCACTTTCGGGGTTGGATCCAATCACTCTAAAGGTGTGGAATTACAAAACTTGCATGTTTGTGGGCGGATTTACTCAAAAGAAGCTTTTACAAGGAAGAAAGAAGGAAGTCAGGAAGAGGAAATGCTGGCTTGTACGTGATGTTTTTGTGATCTCCTTACTAATCCTGGAGAACTTCAGATTTGTAGTTTTTTTCTAGTCAAAACACACACAGTAGATGTTACTTCTTCTCCTTGGCTAACTGAATTTCATGTCTGTCATAATAAAGTGAAGGACTTTTTTGCATCAGAAGGCCAACACCAGTTCAACTTGAAGTTTAACTCTGATCATCTTTTTAAAAACATTCCCAGTGGTCTTTTATACAATTTTTTGCCAAACTCTAAAAACCTGTGTCGTCTTCTAGAACATGGTTTTACCCCCCTGCAGAGCGGCGGGAGTTCATCAGAAATTCACCTCTGAGTTGTGGGACCGTTGGCGTGGTACCCCAGACTCTTCTTTCCCTCCCCATTGCTGAGAGCTTTCTGTTTATGTGATTTCCTACTAGCTTGCAGACCCTCACATTTTTTCTTTTTCTCTTGATTCGCAAATATTTGAAATGGAAATACTAAGAAATGTAATTTTAAACTTAATTTTCTTTGTACATGTCCTCTATCATAAGAAACATGCTTCAAGAACATGTTTAAAAAACAAACAAACACCATTTTGGGTCTTTACGGTCTTTGATGAATTCCTGAAATCCCACTATTTATAGAGAAGACAGAAATCTCTATACAGTCAAGAAATCTGACCCTTCTAATGTATACATGAAAAACACAATGGAGGCTAAGTCAGCTCCAGCTACAACAAAATGAATAACACTGCCATCTAGTGGGTGTAAAAAAATTCAATTAAAATAAAGTTGACAAAAATACACAAAGAAATAAATGATTTTCACAAAGGGTTCGTGGGACGAAAATTAATAAAATGCTTTAAAAGTGAGATTTATTTTATGAGCTGCAAAAACTTAGTAAACAAGAAGTATGTATCCCTTGTATTTGTTTCCTTTTCATTCAGGATTGCGTTGGGGGTTGACCTCAGGAGCTGCAGATGGTCCTGCCGGCACATGCAGGCCAACTGCAGCTGCGTGTGCTGGCTTGTGGTTTTGCTACTTCCTCACACCAGTTCAGAGCAGATGGTATGATCATTTCCTAAACAGATATGCTCCTTGACCTAAGTTCCACTTTGTTGCAGCTCATAAAAAGGTTCATTTTTTGGTTTGGTGGTGTTTCTTGTTTCACATTCGTATCTGTGCGCACTCCATTTCGTTTTGCTCATGTTTGACTGAGGGACACCAGAGAATGGTTTACAGATGTTTCCATGGTGATTTCTCAGGATGTGGTCAGTGACCCTTTTTTTTTTGGCCAAGACAAGCATGATCTTTAGCCGTGTGTTTACCTGGAAACCGCTGACTGTCTGGGAGTGGCTGCTTCCTGTGTCCTCTCACAAAACTGCTCCTGTCTGCAGCGTGCCCTGCTTTTCATGCAATATGATGCTAAAAATATGATGCCTTACCCGCCTTCATAAAAGCATCCTGCCTTTGAGTAAATCCAAACGAATCTACTGGTACTTTTTTTTTTTTTTTTTTTTTTTACAAATGAAGGGTATTTCTGCTTTGTTTTACTAAAGGAAGCCCCCCAACAGAAAAGGGGAATGTACGAACAATGACCCCATCACATGTGCAGGTACACAACTCACTGCGCTCCTGCTTGCCATTTCCTGCATAGGTGTGTGTTTTTGTGTGTGAGGTGATGGAGGAACCGCAGTGATCTGTGTCTGTCTAAAGGAGGACTTCCTGTCATTCAGCTTTAGGGGCGTCATTCCCGGAGAGAGGCTCTCCAGGACTTCCTGTCTCCGGGAAGCAACAGCAAAAAAAAAAAAAAAAAAGCACACATGCACATCAGAGAGACACACGTTCAGCATGTGTCTTTGCTTGTGTTATGCTCTGTTCTTGTTAACAACTCACAGATGTAGCAGTGTTTTGGTAAGAGCACACAGCTACATCTATGCCCTGATGTCACATTCTGATCTATGGGCTTTCAGTCTAAAGGTGTGTGTGGGGGGTGGGGTGGGGGGGTGGGGGGGGGCAACCAGGAAATGTTTGTTTAACGGATTTCAGAATAAAAGCAGATTTGCACATCTGTGTTCTCTCTAAAGCGCCACTGTCCAGCAGTTGCAAACTTTGTGTTCAGTTCAAATGAATCAAGAATTCTCCCTTTGCCAGAAACAAACCCTGCACAAAGGCCAGCACATGTGAGGCTACAGGCTGGTGATTCCTCTTAGTTTGGTAAATCTGTGTGCAGCAGCAGCGAGGTTCTGCTGGAGCTCAAACACTTCTTTGTTTTTGCAACAGTGATTCATTTTCAAGATGTTGTCTGCTGCCAGCTTCAATCCGGAAGCGCATGGCAATTACTCTGCGAGGTCCAGACAAACCAGAAAGTCTACTATGAGGGTTTTAAAGGGGCCACGGCCAATTTCTTTGACACTGGAGTTGGTCCGATGACTTATTTCTAGTCCATTTCCCCCACAACTACAACTTAGAAAAGTGCACGCGCGCGTGCGTGTGGGTAACTATACTTTAAAGCGTTTGACGCGCTGCTTCAGGTCCTTTTACGCACAGCTTCACTTGTATTACGCACGAGTTTTACCAAAGACGCGCGTTTCTCCACATTTCCTGTTGAAGTTTTTCAGCTGTAAGAATGTGAAGGAGTCGAGAGAAGGATGCGCGAACGCTTCCCGTGCGCACGCGTTTGCAGATGTGCGTAAACTTCAGAAAGTTGGAGATTGAACGAAACACGGCACCTACCCGTCAGTGGACGGCCGCAGCTCCTCTGTCCGTCTGTCTGCGCGCTCGTGGGGGGGGGGTCAGCGTTTCTTTATGGATGCGGAGCGTGCGCGCGGGGCTCCATGCTGCCGCCGTCCCGCAGTCTGAAAGCGGATCCGAGGCTCCTCTCTCTCCTGACTCAGAGCAGGAAATCGGGACGCGCAGACGGGGAACGGGCGCACTTCCTCTGGCGCAGTATTCCCGTCTGTGTAAACACACGCACACGCACGCAAAATCTCTATTTCCCATAAACACACCCCTTAAACAACTTTCACATGCGCGCGAGGCCAGCGTGGACACACACAGGCATTTCTCACTCATGAACGGACACACACACACACGCTCACGCGCTTTTATATAGTGTAAAGCTTTTTTTTACACACACTCACACACACACACGCACACTAAATGACAACTGACGTCAACTTCTTCCTGCTCACCAGGAGAGGTTCCTGTTTCCGTACACACACACACTCCTACCTTGTGTGTGTTTAATATACACACTACTCGATGTTGAACAAAGGGTTGCTTTCTTGACGAGGTCATGTTCTAAAAACCTTTTTAAAAAAAGTCAAATATATTACTTAGTAAATTGTTTGGTCCGCGGGCACAACATACACCCCCACTGGCCCCACCCCCTTTGCCCCTGCGCCACCGTGGTTAAAAAAAAAAGATAGCGGCTTTTTTTATGCTTTTATTTCCATAGCAACCATTTCATTTTTTTGTTTCCTTGGGCTGACAGACAGGTCAATGTCATTTTTACAAGAATCGGTAAAAGTATATTTTTGGATTTCCTTGGCAACGTAGGTTTATGTTAGCCACACCCACAATTTAAGTGTGTTAACATCATATGTCATCCGTTCAGCTTGAGCCAACAATTCATGTCAACACTTGGGAGCTCACCCCACTAACGCGTTCAAAATCTACAAACTTTAAAAACAATGTTTTTTTTCTCCCTAAAAAAAATAAATTTGCATCTATTTTTAAATTAGAAATAATTTGAGACCCAGTTGAAACCCTGGATGGAGAACCTCTTCCATCAACTGTAGGACATGAAGTCAAAAGTGGACCGGAGACATTCATCCGCTCACTCCATTGATGCTGGGAGGAAAGAAATCTGAAGGTCTGTTGGATCCACCCTTCAATCAACCAACCTGCCAATCAAAAAAAAAAAACAAAAAACAAAACAGGCCCCAAATTATGCAAACATTTAGGCTGCAATGAAATCAGAACAGTGGGCTGCACTCTGGTGTAGTGGTTAGCACTTTTGCCCACTGTTAGAAAGCCACGGTTCAAACGTGGCTGGATGCTTTTTATTGTCTGTGTGGAGTTTGCATGTTCTCCTCGTTCATGTGTGGCTTTTCTCCGTGCACTCTGGTTTCCTCCCACAGTCCAGCATGCTTTAAAGGTGAATTGATGACTATGTTGTCCCTCGGTGTGAGTGTGAGACCCTGCAACAGAATGGTGACTTGTCCAGGGTGTACCCTGCATTTACTCAACAATAGCAGGAATATTCTCCAGCAACCCCGTGACGCCGAAGGGATCAAAATATGGATGGATGACATCGGCTATGTCCGAATTCATTCACTACTCACTATATAGCAGGTTCGCCATTTTGTAGTGGTGTCCGAATCCAGAATTCCAAAAATCGAGTGCACGAGAAATTTCACAGAATTCGCAGCGAAAAACCACTGTGCATCGATGCTCACTCACTACACTGGAAAATATAGACCACAATGCATTGCTAATGAAGAATTTGAAAATGGCCGAAGCAAGTTGCACGAAAGAGATGACCTGTAAATGTAAGTATTTAAGTATTTGTAGTAGAATATCATATTGGTACATATGTGATATAATATATGTATATGTATTCAGTAATTATTTTACCAACGATGTATATTCTTCTGCAGCTTATCAATTTTGCTAACCCTATCGTTTTGCATTGAAGGCGGAAATATTTAACGTAGTAGGTAGCAGATAAAAAGGAGAGATTTCTACCCGTAGTCAAAAGTTGATCGGACATTTTTAAAATGTGTTTACACATGTAGGGACAGACGAGGACGTACAGAATTTGATCCGCCTGCGGATGGCGAATAACAAACGCTGCGCCTCAGCCGCTAGGTTGGAGAAAGTTCACTGCTCACTGTTAATCATTGTCATATTGGGGTAAAGGTTTTTGTTTTTACTTTCTGTTTAGAGCAGTGATACAGGTGACCCACCTCTTTACTCCAGCCAGAGCAGCCAAGAAATGGGAGAATTTCAAGGAAACATAGAAGGTTTGTGAAATGAAGGTTTAGACAGTTCCTTGTAGTTTTAATCAGTTTTTTGTTCAAAAGTGTCTGTTTTGTTATTTGAAGGAACGTATAAGGCTTCCAACCGGCAGTGGCACTGAAGCAAGAGAACCATCAGCAGCAGCTTTGTGGAAGTGGTTCTCCTTAATGAATGAGGCCAATGGCAGCAGGGCATCAGTGAGGCATCATTGCCTCCTCCTGGGAGGAGAGCCCTTCCACATCTTCTGCACCATCCCCTGCCTCAGTGCCACAAGAACAGGAGCAGACAAAAGAGGCTTCTTCAGCCAAGAGGCCACGGCGTGGCGGCCTCAGTCTGCTGGAGAAGGCAGAGAGGAGGAACGGGAGGAAAGGCTCTTAACTCTCTTAGAAAAACCAGAAAAAAAAGAAGCAAGTATTTCTTTAAATATGAGCCATTTTTAACAATCTCCAAACTATTTTTATAAAAAAACTATCAAAGGTAAATATTTACAATTTCATTTTATATTTAACATTTCCTTTTTTTTTGCATGTTAACAATAGTTGTGGTCCTGAAGAGCCATTCATCTGACAGTTGGAGCTGACAGGAAACCAGAGATTTGTCCTCGCAGACTGACGCCACTTTGCTCATCCTGCTGGTTCCTGGTGGTGTCGTCCTGCTGTGGCTCAACATCTGTGGCTCCAAGCAGACCCCTTCACTGATGCTCTGATCATCACTGATGGTGCAGGATGGAGCTGAATTATTCTAACTGCAAAGGTTGGTTTTACTTCCAACGCCTCTAGAAATATTGCTCTCCATCTTGTCTTCATCATCTCAAATGCTCTCTCCACCACAGAGCGTGCCCTGGCGTGGTGTCGGCTGTAACGGGCCTCAAAAACATTCCTCACGGGTTCCCTGTAGGGTGTCAGCAGCGTGATGGGATGCACAATGCAGGGAGACCCACTGTCACCCAAAATGATGAATCCTTCAGGTGGGTGTTTGATAAAAATTGGGCTGTTATGGAGAACCCATGAACCATGGACTGAATTTGGACACCCACCAAAAATATCTAAAAATGTGGCATTAGAATCATATACAGCCTGCATTTGGTTTGAATAAAAAAGCTTCCTGTTAAAATAACGAGCTGCATTTTCTTTTGGGGCCTTTATTCTAATGTGGCAGACGTTGATGCTCCCACGACCTTTTGGAAGTCAGCAGACCCATTGACCTGCTCAAAACCAGCAGCGACTAATGGCAGCTCATCCACACTGGGAACCAGCATGACGCTGCGCATCAGCTGGAGGATGTGGTTTGCTGTTCTGTGGACAATGTCACTCACAGTGGAGCGTGGCATGTCAAAGGTCCTGGCTAACACACGGTAAGATGTGCCAGACGCCAGCCAGGAAAGGAACACCAGGACCTCAGTCTCTTGTGCCCACCCCAGAGCGTGAGGAACCCGAAGCTGCTCCACTAGATGTCCTATGGTCCAGTGGGTCAACCCAAAATCCGGTCTGGTGTCAGACTGACCGTAAGCATAGAGGGCCAGAACAGGAGCCTTTATATTGGCAAAGCAGGAGAGAAGTGGAAGACCCTGTAAAATGTAACATTAATCATTGCATTTGTGAAATTAGGTTTTACATTTAGAAAGTTTCTGTTTGTTATGATGGCTTACATTACTTTAGAAAGTATTTATGAATGCTGGAAAATCTCATGCTATTTATTTGTTTGAATTTTTGGATTTTCATGTTAATTTTTAAATATGAAAGCAAGTATTTTTTTTAAAAACGAGTGTGCTGTAAATCTTTTTGTAAATAAAATGATAAAATGAAACACTTTGTGTTTTGTGGTGCAAAAATAAAAATAAAACAGTGATGGACTAGTTATTTGTCAGTTAATTTCTGAGCAAAAACAGTAAGTTTCTTCATAAAAATGTATGTAGTTTTATTTTTTATAAACCAGCCAGGTTTTTCATCATCAGAACACAATACATTCATAAACAGTCTTCGTAATGTGTTCACATTTATTAGGTTTTTACTTTGGCAAACCGATGACGTGATAATTGGCATATGAAAAAACGAAAGTAGTAGTAATGCAACCATTCTGTTGTTTGTCAATCGTTACATAAACAACACCCGAAGAGCATGGTTGTTGTAAATAACAAGTAAAGACACATCATACATACATCAAAAAAGCTTCCAAAAAATCTTTTGAGGAGTAAAGTTGGACTTTTTAGCACGGTTATCAGTGGGAAATTTCTCTCTTTGAAATCCTGCCTCTAGTGGTTCTTTTGAGGAACTACAGCATTTAATACCTAGTTTGTGTCTAACTTGTAATCAGAAGTTGGGGCTTGCTTGAGACATTATCTTCCTACATAAACTGTTTTTTGTTGCTGTTCTTATTCTAATGTAATCTACTGACTTCAAATCAAAATCTAAATATTTAAATACTTTAGGAATGTTCCATTTAATATAAACTTTGTATAGGGGCTGCACGGTGGTTTATTGAAGCTGACTCTCCCAACGCCGGGAATCCAGGAGCTCCCTGACAAGGTAGGCTACCTCGCCATCCACCATCAAGGAGGGGTATGCTGACGTCAGAGAGCTCAGTCTGCAACCTCCCATCTGGAGTTCCATCGTTTTCCTCCCCTTTTCTGTGAGGTCTGATAGATCCCTCAGTGGTTTTAAGTCACTTTTAAGAACTCTCCTTTTTACTTAGGCTTTTACCTGCAGCGAGCAGAGCTAGTGGGCCAACTTGTTAACTTTTATAGTTTCAATTGTCAAATTGTCTTCATTGTTTAATTGCTTTTATTGTTATTGCATCTTTTATTGTATTTGATTGTTAAGTGTTTTTATTTAACTTTGTGTTCAGCACTTTGGTTGCTCCTCTTTTTATTAGTGCTAGATAAATAATTAGTTGATTGATTGGTTGATAGATTGATTGATTGATTGATTGATTGATTGATTGATTGATTGATTGACACCTAGTCATTCATGTATTGGAAAAGAGCTGGAGCAAGATTCACCAGATTTATACCACTTTTGCATTTTCTACCAAGTCTCCTCCAACTGTTGGTGTTGGACATGTGCTGGAATCAGGTAGCAACAGTCCAATGTGAACACCAAATGTGGCTTATAGTGATTTGTTTAAAATAATTTAATCAACTTTGACTAAAAAGTAAAAGTAGAGTAAACCCCTTTTGCTTCAATTTCGAGATTTTTTTTTTCTTTCTGGTGCCACATTAAGTAAATTAAGCTAAACTGAAATAAAATTTGGAATTCGATAGTTTACTTTTTTTTTGATAATCTAATTTTTCATAAGCCTGTTTGGTTTATTTAGTTGTTGTTTCTTAAAATTAATGTCACAGCCAATGGCCATATTTAGTTTAGTTCTTCTTTTTTTATTTGCTTTTGTGCTACATTCTGAATCAGAGTGGGACCTCTCTGTTTTTGTGGATCTTTGTGTGTCTGTCTCTTGATTTCTTTCAGGTGTGGTGCTGGAACTGGAAAGGGCACTGTTGCTCCCATTGGACCCAAGCTGATGGGGGCAGCTTTTAAAAGCACAAAGTGGACCTTCAGTCTGTGAGAAGGGAGCTGTGCTGCACCATGACCCCACTGCAACGTGCAACGTGCAACGTGCAACGTGCAACGTGCAACGTGCAA
>BSAI01000191.1:1532018-1577823 GCA_036245035.1 Adrianichthys oophorus | reverse complement strand
TGCAACGTGCAACGTGCAACGTGCAACGTGCAACGTGCAACGTGCAACGTGCAACGTGCAACGTGCAACGTGCAACGTGCAACGTGCAACGTGCAACGTGCAACATTGCACTTTGAGTACTTGGCAATTTTATGTTCCCATCCACTCTGTGCCTTGTGTTTAGTTATGTTTTAAATTAAGCTGTAGGGGTGAACTGTCATTTTTTTAGTGCACGTTTTCTCTTGTTTATGTTAGTCTAGGGATGTCAGTGTTTTTTGTTGTTTTCCATTTTCTTTCATTTCAGGTAAGATTTCTGTGTTTAGATAGATGGGGGCTTTAGTTTGTTATTTTGGCCTTGGTTCACCCTGAAGCCTTTTGCTTAACCTTTTGAGTTATTGTTGGTTGCTTATTGTAAATAAATTGGTTTCTTATTTTATGGAGAGAGTCTTTTGGTGTTTTGGTTTTTGATTTTAGTTTGGACATATTTTACTTTCCTGTTATGCTCCTCCAGATCCCCTAGACCAGAAAAGGGGCATAACAATTAATTTTTTTTAAATTTAAGTTTGTCCTTCTCTAAAAGGCAAAATTGTCGTGCCAATAACGAGGTCCTACTCTTTAAATCCAACTTACTAAAATGCAAACATTACAGATCTCTAAGCTTTCTTTGTACTGTTATATCTTTTATGTATGAACTCGAAAGTGACTTGAAGACAGTAAGACTTGAATAGAGCTTTTTTGGGGGGTTTATCTTTGGATTTAAGGATAACACTTGGAAGAAAGTGTTCAAATTTAAACTATTTTAGTTGCATTTATCAAGATAGTTATTTGATTTTTTTTTTTACAAAAACAAAAAAAAAGTGAGACCTCTTTCGTTTTTCCAACTCTTTGAGTTCATCCTTTTGGCCCCGCCCACATCTTTGAAACGTCAACAGCGCCAAAACTTCTGGCTCCTAAACAGGAAAATGAGCTCCGGAGTCGAGGAGCCGCAATGGAGAAAAGTTCACTCGGTCACCGGCGTGATTCCCCGGTCCAGGCACGGACACAGAGCTGCTGCCATCCGGGAGCTGATCCTCGTTTTCGGCGGCGGGAACGAGGGGATTGCGGAAGATCTGCATGTGTACAACACCGGTAAGCTAACCTCAGCGGCGCGCGAGCTACCAGGGAAGCGGCTAATGTTTTTAGCATCCGTCTTAAGAAGAGACCGTTGTATGGAGCTCGTGTTAGCCTCCCTAGCATCAGAAATGCCGTTTTTACACAGTCCCGAGGCTGTTTCTGCTAACAGGAGCTAACGGCTATGGTTAGCTTCAATAAAACGCTGAACCTTAAAGTTAGCTAGTGTCATAAAACCCACAACATCTGTATTTGTTAAAGTTGAATTGCTTGATATAAATCCAACATGTGAATACTTGAGCAAAAATGAAAAGTTACTTGAAAGTTCGTTTTATCAAAAATATGTTCTCTACTTCAAACTGTTCAAGTTACCAGCCACACTTTAAAGGGGGTTTCTTTAATCGCTGCTTCCTGCATAAATCATAAATGTGCATTAAAATCTCACTAACTCTCATTAACCCTAACCATTAACCTACAATCACATTCTCATTAACCTGCAACCATATGTTTATATATTGTAAACTTAATAACCAAAGCCATATTACCTATGTTGTTTTTCTAAAGGGCCATTATCATGCAAAATTAACTTTTTGAGCTTTTAAAGTGGCCATACCGTACTTTTCTAAAGTCTTTCGCTCCATGTCGGTGCTGCCCATTTCACGACGTCAGCCTAGAACCGGCCTCAGCATGCCTGCGTGTGTCCGCGCATGCAAACAAACATCATCCGACTTTTTGCAAAGATGGATGCTTATATTGGGCGTACAAAATGAAAGCATTTTACGGATCACTGCTAGCTGCGCAGAGAAAGTGTGTGTATGTTTTTTTTGGGGGGGGGGTCATAGAACTAATATAGGTAGTCTCATGAACTATTGGAGGGAATGTCTCGACATGCAGCCATCTTGCAGAGGTGCACCCCCCAGTGTCATTGTTTCTTATGAGGAAAGTCCAGGCACAGGGCCGGCCCTGGGGATAGGCAACCTAGGCGGCTGCCTGGGGTGCCATCTGCTGGAGAGGGCACCAAATGACAATTTTTGTTTGTTTGAAGGTGCACTCACACATAACGCTATTCGTGCGGCCAATTCGCATGCCCCT
Organism: Adrianichthys oophorus; assembly: GCA_036245035.1. NCBI lineage: Eukaryota > Metazoa > Chordata > Actinopteri > Beloniformes > Adrianichthyidae > Adrianichthys > Adrianichthys oophorus. The sequence continues at coordinate 1,575,642 of BSAI01000191.1, read as the reverse complement.
CCTTCGCAGGGTGGAGAATTTGCTGCTCGCTGTGTGGCCAATAATGTGTTTCCTGTGCCTCGTGTGGGAGGAGCTAGCAGCTAATGTTTTTAGCCATATTGCTACACGGAGCAGCATCTGTTTATCTCATTTACAATGCATGGGAGACACAGATGGTGTTTAGAGATAAGTATGTTGTAGAGCTCTTCAAAAACATCGGTGACCACGTCTCCGTGTTTTGGTTCATGAAAACATTTAGAGTCTCCCAGTTGCTACAGCGAGTTTCTCTCCTGATGCTGTGTCTGATTGACAGTCGCTTCTGCTGTGTTTCCGTCTCTCTCTGACCGAGTTCAAATGATTACTGTCGCGCATTAACATGAGAGGGCAAAAATAAAAACAAGAATAAAATTAGGAGACCCTTTTTTAAATGTTATCTTAATGAAAATATGAAAACATCATAAAGGTTCAGGAGGTCTGAGCAGACTGCTTTCCCATCCAGCAGCGGCCCTTTGTCTGGCTGCGAGCTCCTCTCCCGGGAGCCGGCATAGTGAGCGTGTCCACTACAGCTCCATAGGTCCTGTGACAGACTCTCTAGAGTGAACCCGCCTTCGCCCAACGGTAACCGGGACGGGATCTGGAAACCCCCGCTGCCCAGAAAAGGATACAGTGGAAAAAGAAAATGAATGGAAGTTCAGGAGAGCTATGGATCGATCCACCATGTTGGATGTTTTTTCCCCGCTTTCGCTGAAAACGTCACGTGCCCGAAGTTGAGTCCCTGATTGGTTGAGGAGACGCAGCCACCCTCCCAGATTTCAGATTTTTTTAGAAACTCTGGCCAGCCGCGGCAGCTGCTCAATTCGCGCCGCAGAATCTCAATTAGCATCTAAACCATTGACTTTAACATCACAGAGCTCTAAGCACTGGTTTCTGCCTAAATTGGCCGTCTCTGCCGTGCGAATCGCATGGTGTGAGTGCACCTTAACACCACTCATTCAGTTTAAAAAAAATAATAATAATAATTTAAAACAAATTAAAATGTTAAATAAATAACTCAAAAGTTTGACATTATCAGCAACTTTTCCTGGTGCAATGTCCCTCTTTACCTGAAGTGGCCGCTGTTTAAGCAAAAATTATTTTACGCCAAGTGCGCCATGCAGCCCAGGGCTGGGCCTGGGTGTATTTAAGCAACTAAACACAACGTTTTAGATTTTTTAACATATGTACTGTCATGGTAATAAAAGAAGAATTAATTTAATTGGCGAAACAACTTTGTTTTAAAGTCTTTAAAGTTCATTTTAATTGTTACTGTTTATCTTTTCTTTTTTTTCCCTGTGGTGCTGGGGCGCCAAGAACCATTAAAAAGCAAAACGTCCATCAAAATCAGACGTGTTATGTCATCCTAATAAAAAAAAATATTTTAATACTAAAAACTATCTTAGTTTTCCAAAACATGAATAACTAAAATAATTGAATGAATGATAAGATTTACAGATCAAACTAATCGGGCATGTCTAAGAAAAATAGTTTTAAAAGAACGTGTTATAAAATCCAACATTTGGTAAGCAATCTATTGAAATGTTTTTTATTTGAGTAAACAAAAAAAATGTCTCCCTCAACTTTGTAAAACATGGCCTAATAATAACTGAAACATTTAAATAAATAGAATAATTTTATTAGTTCTACAAAGGCACGTTCTCCAGCATAAAACAAGATAAAAAAATACAGATCTAACTAAGCTGAAATATTTAGATGAGAACAAAATAACGCGACTAAAACCCTAAAAAAATCTCTTGCGCTCTGAGTCTCCAGGGTAGTCCGTTTTACCATGTGGTGCATTCTTATTTTCTGAAAAACAGAAACAAAAAGACTCCTTTCTGAGCAAGTTTTCAGCTCAAATAAAAAGATTGACGCGCTGACGCCTTTCGTGACGTGATGCATCACCCGTTCTGCTGCTCTGACCACCTTCGCTGTCCCCTCTGAGGGACCACCAGCCCACCATTGTTCTTCAGGTGAAGCAGAGGGTCGTTCTGATCCAAGGATGAGGGCACACTTCACAGGAGAGTTGAAGGATTTTTCTGACAACAAATCCAGAAATGTAGACGGGACATTCTCTATGAGACCACCAAAACCAAAACCCAATATTTGATTTGAGTCTTTTTGAGGATTTTTGACTGTCTTTTGTGAAACCAGGAGCTATATGTCGACCTGTTCTCTCAGTGGGTTTCATCTTTGATGACCTGCTGCAGTTATCCAGATGTTGACTGTAGTGCTTCCCTGTTCAGTGTCAAAGCAGTGGTTTCTGCCTGCGGTGAGGGGTGACATCCCCCCTGGCTGTGCCGCCCATGGCCTGGTGTGCGAGGGCACACGCGTCCTGATCTTCGGTGGCATGGTTGAGTACGGACGGTACACAAACAGCGTCTACGAGCTGCAGGCAAGCCGCTGGCTGTGGAAGAAGCTGAAGGCGCGTGCCCCCAGGAACGGCGCCGCCCCGTGCCCTCGGATCGGACACAGCTTCACTCTCGTGGGGAACAAATGTTACTTGTTTGGAGGAATGGCCAACGACAGCGAAGACCCCAATGGCAATGTGCCAAGGTAGTGTGCAGAAGGAAACCGCTCCCACAGCTCATCGGCGTGGTAAAACACCCCTCTGTGCTTCTAGATACTTGGATGACTTGTACGAGTTGGAGCTGCAGATGCTGTCGGGGGTGAGGGGCTGGAACATCCCGGAGGCGAAGGGCAGCGCTCCGTCAGCGCGGGAGTCTCACACGGCGGTCGCCCATAGCGGTCTGAGCTCTCTGAAGCTTTACATCTTTGGAGGGATGCAGGGAGACCGGCTGAACGACATCTGGCAGCTGGATCTCAGTAAGCCGTCTTTCCTTGACGGAAACTTTCTTCTGAATTTTCCAGAACTTTTTCCAGAGTAGCTGCAACACGCTTTGACCAAAAGTTTTCTCAGCTGTCAGAGTGAGGGAAGCAAGGAAATTCTTTTTATTTGTAGGACGTTTTGCAAAATGTGATCATTTGTTTCCTTTTCCTGCTTCTTTCTTGATTTTGCTCGATGGAGGTAACAGAGTTTCTCTCCTCTCTTCAGACTCTATGGTTTGGTCCACGCCTGATCCAAAGGGTCCACCCTCTCTACCCAGAAGTCTTCATTCCGCCAACGTCATCGGAAACAAGTAAGAAATATGTGTGAATGAGAGCCAGTGGCGTCATGTGGTCTCACAGCCAGAAGGTCCTGGTTCAAATCCCAGCTGGGTTCTTTCTGTCTGGAATTTGCATGTTCTCCTTTTCCATGTGTGGGTTTCTCCGGTTTCCTCCAGCAGTCCAGAAGCATGCTTCATTGGTTCACTGAGGATTCTAAATTGTCACTAGGTGCAAATGTGATTGTGTGGTCCTGCAACAGACGGGGTCACATCCAGAATTTAACCCAGTTTTGCCCAACAGTAGCTGGGATAGGCTCCAGCAGCGCTTTGACCCCCAAGAGTGATCATTTGGGTTCAGAAAGTAGTTGGACTTCATGTTGTGACAACCGAGTTTGTCCTCTGGCCTACAGGATGTACGTTTTTGGCGGCTGGGTTCCCGCTCCGGCGTCACAGAGACACACAGACTCAGCGGTCAAGTGGGTCTGCACAAACTCCTTGAGCGTGCTCAACTTGGGTGAGTTCTTGTGACCTTCCAGCTGGAAGGCCGGGTTCATTGAGACAGCAGAGGTGACGGTTCTGGCGTCCTGTCACAGACACCATGTGCTGGCAGAACCTCGGCCCGGAGCAGTTTGAGGACGTGGAGTCCCAGCTGCAGAGTCAGGGGCCCACCTGTGACGATCCGAACGCCTGCAGGCCCAGAGCCAGAGCTGGCCACTGCAGCACAGCCGTGGGCTCCAGGCTGTACATCTGGAGTGGCCGCGATGGATACCGCAAGAGCTGGAATTACCAGGTCTGCTGCAAAGACCTCTGGTACCTGGAGACAGGTGAGGACCGTCAGCAGTGCAGCCAAGAAGTCTGGATAACAACCATGACATCCTCTCGTCTGCCGGCAGATCTGCCCGCCGCCCCAGAGGCGGTGATGCTCATCAAATCCACCGTCAGCATGCTTCATGTGGCATGGCGCCCCCTGGCTGCAGCGGACTGCTACATCCTTCAGATCCAACCGGTGTGCTCAACCAGCGCAGTCACCAGTGATCCATACGGCAAATCTCCTGGGCCAACCGGATCGTTGGAGCAGAGCGGGCAGCCTGCAGGCCAGGAGAACTTTTCAATCCAGAGATGGCAAAAAGCAAACGCGAGACTGCTTTTGGTTACATGAATTTCTTCTTCTCACAGGTGTGCAGTCAGTACAAGCTCCAGGTGAGAGAACCACAAACCCAGAAGACAAAGTGTGCGGCGCTCAGGTGAGAGGAACTCCTTCAACACCAGAGCTGGCACAGGTGACAGGTCACAACATACGCTCTTCAAACGAACTTAACTCTTCAACCGTTTACGCAACAGATTCTGAAACTCTGAAAGCAGCGAGCTGCATTACAAATAACATTTTAGGAGAAAAGCAGCTTTATTAATGGAGACAACTAACAGAGAAATTCTGCTTCATTTTTGTAGAAAATGAACACAAGGACAACAGTTTGATTTCTGTAGAAAATAAACAGAAAGAAGCAGCTTAACTGACGCATAAAAGCTGATTTCCTTTGTTAATTTTTAACCTTAAGTGCGTAAATGGTTGAAAAGTGACTGCAGTTTGAACAGCATCAACATCAGTGGCGAGCCCAAAACAGACTGTAGTTCAGAGACAAATATGTTTGAAATACGAGCGAATGGGAATAGATCATCCAGCTGATGCCGAAGGTCTTCCCACACTACTTTTCCTTGGGAATTGTTTCAGGTAGCGATTCAGTGACTTCTGTATTGAAACACTTTGCTAAAACAAGTAGAGTCAGGTCTCTTGAGCAAATGACCTCCAGGGGTTTTAATCTGCAAATATTTTTGATCTAACTTTCCAACAGCTATAATCAAACTTTATCTGTTTTTCTTTTTAAATTAAATTCTCACAAAAATGTGGTTCCAGCATTTTTAAAACCTCCTTCAGCGCCACAGCAGTTTGTCACTTTCTTCGGAGCTTTTTGTCAGATCAGTTCATGTTCGTAATTCACAAACGTAGTTTAGCATCATTTGAAAGGAAAAACTACCAAAGAAAATTTGAATACAAATGGTAATAAATCCAGGCATGAAGGGGTTAGGAGTTTTAACGACAGAGAAATGGAAGAGTGTCTTTCACATTTATATGAACCCTGGCCTGTCTCTAGATTGTAATGATCTCTTTGTTTTCAGGAGGCTATTAAGCATCTGGACGTAAATTCCTCTGTGGAGGAAGAGAGCACTGAGAGGACAGCAGATCAGTTCAAACACTGCTGTGAGTGTTGCCGTCCACTGATCACTAATGGAATTGGGTTCCTCTTGTTCTCTCATGTTACTCACACTTCACTGTTGCAGCCGGCGGATGGCAGACACCAGGAGAGGAGGACAGCGGATCCCAGAACCAGCCAGGTAGCCATGACGCTCAAACATCACTTTTCCAAATGCCATCCTTTGGGTGTTTTTTGCCTCCTCCTGACAGATAATCAAGTTCCTGTGGCTGACAGGAGAGGAGGATCGTACAGACTCAAAGACGAGGTTGGAGCGCGCTCCAAACATGCATGTGAGGCTCCATCGTTGGATTCAGACCATGATCCTTGTCTCTGCAGGCTCAGGGGAGTGCAGACAGCGGAGAGTGGTTTGATGTTGGGGTCTTCAAAACTCTTTTCTCTGTGGTCAGCCGCTTCTTTCTACCCGCTGAGAGCGACTCGATGGCATTAACAAGCAGCAGCAGAACCCCAAACAGCAAAGAGGTAAACACGGAGCGTGCGCCGCCGCTCTGCTTCACCTTTCTCCTGCTCACTTTTGTTTTCCCATCAGCCCCCTCCCCACAGGAGGCTGCCGGGGCCACAGGACTATCAGGGCAGGGAGAAGCGGGAGCTGCTTCCCGGTCAGGCGTACAGGTTCAGAGTAGCAGGAATCAACTGCTTCGGTCAGGGAGACTTCAGCCCCATCAGTGAGTTCAAGACCTGCCAGCCCGGCTTCCCCGGAGCGCCCTCTGCTGTCAAGATCACGAAGGTGAGGAGGAGGGTTGAGTGCATTACTGCCACTTTGGGTTGGCCTAAAAAGGTTTGTTGCTACAATGCAGAGTTGTAACAGCAAACTTAATTAAAGTTCAACCCACCCTCATGGTCTGAGTGGCGGCTACACGCCCCTCACTCACCCCTTCTGCCCCCGGTCAGAGCTCCACGTGACAAATTCATGAAAAACATGTTTTCTAACTCGTTAGCCACGCCCACATTTCTTATATATGTTCACATCCTTTGGTATATAGTTTTGTTCAGCTTGAGGAAAAGATTCATGGATTAGATTTTTACAATATTCTGGTAAAAAATGTGTGAGCAACAGGGGAAGACCACTGTAGTGAGCTCACCACGCCAACGCCATTCAAAATCTACAAACTTTAAAATCAACATTTTTTCCCCAAGTCGCTTCTCAGTGATGCCCGAGAAGATCAAAATCCCCAGGATTTGAATTTCTAGCTGGTACTAAAGGTGTGTTTTTTTTTAAAATTTAATTCTGAATGGCAGCCTTGTCCTGAGGTCAAAGGTTAACAAAACTTTGGATGTGGTTGTAGGCTATGTCCGAATTATTTCCCTAACCACTAAGAAATGATATAGTGTTTAATTATCTAGTGCCCTGCATTTTAAAAACAATTCCGACACAAAGCTCACTACTTTTTTTTTTAACAGCAATAATGACGTAATCAATTTCTAAAGTAAAAACCTAATAAATATGTACATTTTACGAAAAGACTATTTATTAATCCAGTGGCGTTCTGGTGATGAAAACTTGAATGATTAATAAAATATATATATATTTTGTGTATGTTTCAAACGCAATGCATTGTGGTCTACGTTTGCCTATCTAGTGAGCATCGAAGCACACTGGTTTTTCGCAGAGACTTCTGGGAAATTTCTAGGCCACTGCATTTTGGAATTGTAGATATGGACAGCACTACAATATGGCAAAAAAACTATTTCGCGCACTAAGTGGGGGAATTCAGACACAAGCTTGTGGCCTGTGTGTGAAACTGTGTGAGGGATCCAACAAGAGATGTTCAGCATTTGAATGTTGCCATGGAGATCCTCACCCAAGCAGCTGCTCCTGGACAATAAAAGAACACCTGCAAAGAAAGATGGCAGAAGAAAAACAAGACAGAAAACCCCTCACTCTGGCAAAAAGAAAATGGAAGAAAACAGACACGGGAAACTATCCAAATCTGACAAGAATTGAATTACGGCCTCAGCCACACCTTTTTATTTCAAAACCAACTTTGTTTGTTGGGAAATAAGTTTTCATAAAGCCAGTGTTTTCAGGAGAACACTGAAAAAAGCGTTTTTGTGTATCCTCCTGTTTTACCGTAGGCCAACGATTCGGTCCAGATCACCTGGGAGGCTCCCTCGTCTCCATCAGGCCGGATCCTGGAGTACTCCATGTACCTGGCGGTGAAGAAGAGCCGCTCCGCCTGCTCGGAGCGGCCCGGTCAGATGGCCTTCATTCGCATTTACCGCGGCACCAAGACGTCCTGCTCAGTGAACTCCTGCAACCTGGAGAACGCACACATCGACAGCTCCGCCTCCAACAGGCCGGCCATCGTCTTTCGCATAGCTGCTAAGAACGAGCAAGGCTACGGCCCGGCGACGCAGATCCGCTGGATTCAAGGTGGAGGAGCTTCAACCTGACTCCTTCTGCTCATTCTTCTCATTTCATTTTAGAGGTCCATTTCAGCGTCATTTCTTGTTTCTGTAGATCCCATAAAACTGCGGGACTCCAGCAGCGCTGAGGCAGAGCAGGACGCTGCCGACAGGTAATCCACCCACTCCTGAAACTCCCCTTTAACCCTTATGTTGGGTCAACTTTGACCTGAACACAACATGAGAGTTGACCAGGACTCATGTGACCGCTCTCCATCCCTCCCACAGCTCCAGCTGAAACCGTTGCCACCCTTCAGGGAAAGAAGGTTCTTCACCTTCACTCGCTGAAAAGTTGTACGTGTCCTGAACTGCTTCCTTTATTTATGTCCACGTATTTAATGAATGTCCTGTAAATAGGTGCTGACAGGAGCTTTCTGTGAGCTCTGCTGGTTTGTTCATCAGATGAGCTGAAGAGAAGCCAAGAATCAGAGGCAGTTCTGAAGACGTTTTAGAGGGAAAACCCCTCATTGATGTTCTTTAAAGGAAACCGGCTGTATGAAATGTCTGGGCTCCTGAAAAAGTAAAAAGTTTATATCTGTAAAATAAAAAAAAGTTGTTTTTACCCAGACTTATGCACCAAGTTTATCTTTGTTTACGTTTAATTGCTGTATGGTACTGTATGTCTTCATTTCAGTCATTTAAAGTTGTTTTTCTTTTCTTTACTCTATTTTCTTAATTCTTTTTCTCACAAAACATGAAAACCGTATGAGCATCAACGGTGATCATGTGGTGTGAAAACCTAAGATGAGAAGATGTGTTGGCAGGTGTGTTTTTCCATTAAACTGGGATTTAGTTTCTTTCTTTTTATTTTAAAAGTTAGATGTACATTTTAGAGCACCCTTTTTATGCCCTGACGTGATAAGACTATGTACAATTCAACTTTTATCTGTTTCACGTTATATTTTGTAATAAAATGTAAAAGTATGCTAAAAAAGTAACTGCTGTTTTTTGTTTGTGTTCAATGTAATGTTTGTCAATAAAATGCAAATTAGGGATTTAAATGTTAGAGAAATATGACGATTGGGAAAAAATACCCATAATTCCACACTTTGTAGTTCGTGTCTAGCCGGTAGCAGCTAACAAACTGAAAACAGGAGAGCCCGTCTCGGGATAAGAGGTGGGTTGTTTAAGATAAATACTTTGTGTTCGAAAGTAAAGCACACAGTATGATTTTATAATAAATACACTTTATGTCCTTAATCACAGACCTTCGTGTGTGCTATTAGCTTTGAAGATAGCCAATGTTAACTCTTTATTTTTTTTTGTTCCACTTTTAAAAACGTTTACATATTCGTGCTTTTGATACCAAAATCGTCTATATGAGAAGGAATATTTTAATTCTGTTTTAGGTATTTCGCGAGTCAAAGGGTGTCCGATAACGGACATAGTACATAAGCTAGTTAGCATGTTGGGGTGCGCGCGCCAGATTCAAAAAGCAAACCGAGCACCGGCACTTCCTAAAATCTTTGTGATTAGCGTCAAACCTTTACACAGATATTTGCATCTAATTGTTGTGCGATGATTAAATCACATTCCCGACGCTGATTGAGCTCTGAAGCTCTTCCGTTTTTGGTGTAGTTTCTGTGTCAGAAGACAATGTCCTCGAGATGCCTTCAGGAGAAATCAGGACACTTGAGTCACTTGTTATACAGTCTAATCAGAGGCTGTATCCACAGCAGAGGCGGCTGTCCTGAAGGGCAGCAGCTAACCTCTGGAGGTGGCTTCATCTCCCTGACAGCGGGCTGCTGGTTGATTGTAATAACAGGCTTGGGGACTCCTCTGGAAGCTTCCATGGATACTGACAACAAAACCTATATCTCCTGAAGCACTTGACTGCTTTTCGAGAGCTTCTTCAGTCTTTAAAAACACACAGTAAGAGCTCGGTTTAGAATCTACCAGCTTTCTGTTATTCTTCTTCCTTTGTCTCTGCTCAGGTGAGATGGCCTCCCCGACTCTCAGCCAGTCGGTTCCTCTGGTCCAGAACCTGGAACTCGGCATGGGGAAGTCTGCAGCCATGCTGGGTCTTTCTGTGGGGCTGGATGGAGCGGAGAAGGAGCTGCACGAGATGCTCATCGATGAGAGGATGAAGAGCGAAACCCACAAGACCAACTACCAGACGCTGAAAGTTGAGCACACCAGGTCCAGGAAAAGCCTTGGTTACGGAGTTGTAAAATGATTAGAACAATCGTGACCTTCTTTTTTGTGGATGTCGGCAGCCTGCAGGAAGAATTTGTTCGGGCGCAGACTGAGCTGAAGCGCCTGCTGAGCGAACGCCAGTCTGTGCAGGAGAAAATGCAGCTGCTGCAGGCGGAGCTGAGAGGACAGCTGCTGGACAAAGACAGGGAACTGGATCAGCTCCGGCTGCGGGTATGCACGAGAGGAAGCATACATCCCCCAAGCCGCTTTGATATTCCCAACTGGAAGTTTCTAACCCACTTTTGGAAATAGCCCTGATGTGAATTGATGTGTTGTGTTCAACAGGTGATGACTCCTGAGAGGATGGAGCTGCTCAGAGCTCAGGTGCAGCAGGAGATGGAGGCTCCAGTGAGGGAGAGGTTCAACAAGCTGGAGGAGGTACGGCAGCCGTGAAAAACACATGCAAACAATAAAGAAAACTCCTTTTAGTATTGCTGTGACAGTCATTACATGAATGCTATCATCTAAGAATCAAAACCAGTTTACTTGTCATAGGGAGAAAAAGTAAAAACTGTGACAATTAACCCGTAGTAGTTTCTGGACCATTGACTGTATATGAGAACTGGACTGAGTACCCGGTGGCTCCAAGCAGCCAACATCCAATATACTTCTAGAGAGAAATAAGCAGCTGAACGCAGTCATTTTATTTGTCAGAATAACCATACTTGCTCAGAAAACTTTTTAATTGTTTTTGCTAATCCTTATGGTGACCAGGGCCACCATAAAAAAGAAAAACACATTTACAAGAGTAAAGTCGTTATACTGACATCCTGCAAAGAAATTCAAGAAGAAACTCTCCAAAAACTCACAAGTTCGATAGATGCAGGAATTGTGACTTGTTTACAGTGATGCAGGAATGAAGCTGACCCCGCCATCCGTAGTTTAAAATTCAAAATGTAATGTGACGGTTTCAAAAAGGTTTTAGATTTGAACATTTTGGTTTAAAACATAACAAGAATAATGACAAATAACTAATTTTCCTCTTTGCAACATTGTATATACTTTAGTGGAGCTTCGCCTGGTTTTTGAGACATTTCTTCACATTGTTTTAACTTAATCTTTATTTATTTATTTTTGATTTGTACATTTTTATTTTGACTCCACTTGTAGGATATTTTGTTATAAAACATTAGATCAGTTTGATATCAATTTTTGTGACTGTCGCAGTAAAAAATGACAATATTATGGCTTGGAATTGGGGTTATCGAACTATTTCAAAGTATTTCAAAGTAATTTGAAATTACTGTGTAAAATAAAACAAATATTTGAATCTTTTTTTAGAAAGCTGGGATTCTACTAAGAAGATGAACTGCCACTAAAACAATGTTAGAAATAAGTTAACAAAGCAAATTGTAAAGTAGAAAAAAGCTTAAAAAAAACCCAGACTTAGAAGGATTAAGATAATAAATGTTTAAATATCAATAATGCAAAGACTGGTCTTTTGTGTCTTTTTTTTCTGATGAAGCAACAATGTGACAGTGATGCTTTTCTGCCTTTACTTTTGGCTCACTTTCACCTTGACTGTAATACGTAACCATGGCAACATGCCTTTTTTTCCTTTTTCCAATTAAGATCTCTAAAATCCTAAATTTGTCTGGAATTCTAAATCCAGTAGGTTGAATAAAAGAAATGATTGAATCATTGTAAACTTAGACCTACATTTTAACTTTAGGAAAACTTCATCTTTGTTAAGTTTTCATTTTTTTGCATAAAATAATGTTACAATCTAGCAAGAATGTTTTATGGAAACTCTATGGAATTCAGTTGTACAGAATTCAAAATTACAACGCAGTTTTTTGTAAATAAAACTGAATTCAGGATTTTGTTTGCCCTGAAATCCACAAACATTAAGAAAGAAAGACAAAGGATGAGTAGAGAATAATGCTTGACGAGGTGTTCATTATCAGAAATGAAAGGAGGCGTGAACGTTAGTTCCACAAAGTCCAAACCAACAGCCCCAGCTGCAGGACTGGTAGGGCTACGGAAATACGTGGCGGAATATGTAGCGATTTATAATAGGATCCAATTAGAATTGAGTGTTTACCCAGACCAGGGTATAGAAGCAGGAATCATTTCTTCATTACCTTTGTAAAAAAACATTTAAGCAAATAAAACGAACACAGTTGGAGCTTTAGGGTGATATAGTATCAGTCATGGATGCTTTATGAAGTATTTCAGGAACGTATGCAGAACTCCAGGATGACGGAGCAGAAAAGGCTTGAGAAGCTCTCCATATCTCCCAATAACAGACAATGTGCGCTTTGGCAGATTGTGCTGAAATGGACCTCTTTTCATTTTCTCTGATTGGTTAGTTGTGATTCTCCTGCAGGAGGCGGAGAAGTACAGGTCCGAATACAACAAGCTGCGGCACGAGTGCACCTTCCTGCAGTCCCAGTCGGAGCAGCAGAGAGAGGAGCACAGCCGTGTGCTGGAGGAGAGGAGGATCTGCTACGAGGCAGAGGTGGGCGTGGTCTGCCTGTGCAGATGCTTGAAGCGCCGCTTTGTTTGAAAGATGTGATGTTCTGCCGTCAGATCGCCCGTCTGGAGAAGGACAGAGAGGACCTGATGGCTCAGTATCAGGATTCGGACCAGCGGCGGGATGGGCAGCGAGTGGAGGCTTTGCTGAGGGAGAAATCCCAGCTCCACCTGCGCATCAAAAGCCTGGAGGCGGAGGTGGCGGAGCTCCGAGCCCTGAAGGAGAACTCGGGCCAGCAGGCTGAGAACCTGCAGCGGATCCAGATCAGGCAGCTGACGGAGTCTCAGGCAGCGGTGAAGTCACTGGAGGTGAGACACCATCGTTCTGCTGCGGCTGGAACGCCGGGACAGAAACAGATCTGACCTGTTGCTGCTGCTGTCGTAGGCGGAGCGCCAGTCGCTGCGCCTCCAGCTGGAGCACATGGGCAGCGAGTTTCGCCTCAACCTGGAACAAAACGGTCAACTGACAGGACGGCTGCACAAAGCCGAGCGAGAGGTCAGCTCCCTGTCCTGCCAGGTAAACCAAATGGTCCAAAAAAAAAAGTTCAACCCTGTTTAGCTTATGCTGCATCTGAATTGAATCTCTCGAAGTTTCTGGTTTAAAGTCCCACTCTGATCATTTATTTCCAAAGGGTTCCCAGTCGTCTTTTAATTATGATGACATAGTTTCTGCAGAGCAGCAGGAGTTCATCAGAAATTCACCTCTGAGTTGTGGGCGGGACTGTTGGTGCAGACTGAGCCTGCCCCTTCTTCCCGTCATCCATTTGTTTACATTATCTCCTGCTAGCTTCCAGCCCCTCACACCCCCAAGCTAACATTAGCGGTGTAACAAAAAAGCTGTACAGTTCTGATCCAGATTCCAGCTCAGACGAGGAAAACTAAGACGTTTGTGGATCTACTTGGCTGTAAGTGGCTGCGTCAGAATGGAGCAGGGAGCTTGAAGCCCGCCCAGCATATTTTCTACGTCACAAATACAATCTGTTTCCAACAAAGTTTTTTCATCTGTTCCTCATGCACAATGATTTTAATAAAGAAATACTCAGAAATGCAGTTTGAAGCTTAATTTTCTGGCTGTCATCCGTCATGAGAAAAATGCCTCAAGAACACGTTAAAACACCATTTTGATTGTAGTGGGTCTTTAGGAAGATGAACTTTGAGATGTTCTTGTTGTGTTTCTTTGAGCAAATGTTTATCCAAACTGCTGTTTTGGTCCTGACGCCAGATGGACAGCCTGAAGCATTCCCACAAGCTGGAGATGGACCGGCTGCGCCTGGAGTGCACTCGCTCCAAAGCTGAGCTGGAGAGGGAGAGGGACGTCCTGCAGGGACAAACCGATGGTACGCTCCACTTCTGACGCCCACGCTATCGACTGTACATGTGAACTGGACAGAGTGAGTGTGACGTCACCTATAGAAAGTGGTTTCGTTCTGGCTCTCACCATTCTCTTGTGATACGGCCGACCCCATGTTGGAAGAAGAAATTGTCAGTGAGCAGTGATTGGTCAATCTGAGTCACTGACAGTCTATTAGAAATAGACACATTAACCCCACCCCACCCCACCCCCAACGTTCCAAACAGGAAGTACCCGCTGGTCCCAGACAGCCAGAATCCCATAGACTTCAACAGAGAAATAAACAGCTGTTGCTCCGTCGTTCTATTGGTCAGAATAAGCATTCCTGCTCTGATAGCTTTTTAACATGTTCTTGATAATCCTCATTTTCGTTTTTGGCTTTTTTCTGTAGGTCAAGTTTTTCGACTTATAAACTGACCAATCAGATGCCTCAATAAAAGTAAAATTTGATCGACAGATTCTCCTGAGCCCACTTTAAATTGAGGGTGTGGCCTTAAAACAAACTCACTCCTGATTAGCTAGAGTGGTTGCCATAGAAACGATGGCTCAGACTGACTAGGACCAATCACTGCTTCCTAACATCATGAGGTTCCAACATGGAGAAGTCCGTACAGCAGAAAAATGGCGATTGAACTGACTTCCTTTCGTTGGAATGTAAGGCATTTTTTATAGGTGACATCACAAGCGCTTTGTCCATCTCTATTAACACTATGTCAATGGTCTGAGTCAGCGTTTCTATGGCAACCACTCTGACCAGGAGTAGCCAGGAGTGATCTTGATGCACTACCACTATGAAAACAGACTACATGAAAGCTGTTTGGAACGTTCGATGTGAGACCACATGCTTTTACTGAGGCTTCGGATTGGTCAGATTATAACTTCTGATAAAGAAAAATTATCTTGAAAAAAATTAGGATTATCAAGAAGATATTAGACATTTATCAGAGCATGAATGCTTATTCTTAGTAATTCCCATGTTGATATACCTTATTCTACAGTTTACCACAGCAGAAAAGACAAGAGTGATTTTATAGTTTCCTTTGATCTATTTAGGTGAATTTGATCATTTTAAAGACTGGGATGAAGCAGAAAGAATAGAAAAGAGAATCTAAAAGTGCTCACACACTGATCGTGATTTGTGCGGCGGAGGCGGCCAGTTTCAATGGAAAGTCGATGGTTTAGATGTGAATTGAGGTTCTGTGGCGCAAATTGAGCGGTCGGCGCAGCGCAATAGTCTGGAAACAGTGGGAATTGAGTGACGTGGCACGAATTCAGCGGCGGGCCGTCATCCAGACACAAAGCTTCATGTAGTGATCAACAACATTAGCTGCTAGCTCCTCCCACAGACGAATGAGGCGGCGAGCTTAGAGAACACATTTTTGGCCGCGCGGCGAGAGAGGGGCGGGCCGCGGTAATTGGCCGTGCAAATCACATTTGGTGTGAATGCACCTTAAGAAGGAAGAAATGAAACACCGCGGAGGAATTGAACTATTTAGACTTGAGACTTGTTTTTTTTTTTTTTTTTTAATAAACTTTTGTCATCTGGACAAAAACAAGCTAAGAGGTGAACTTTCCCTCTGAAATAATGCTTTTTAATTTCTCACGACGATCATCCGAGAGACATCAAGCGCTGCAAACAGCTCTGACTATGAGCTAAGATAGCTGTCAAAAAGACATATTCATAAAGACAAAGTTGTGCACAAACTTATATCTTGTGCTCAACTTTGCAGAAAAATATGAATACAACCTTTAGTTTTACGTTTGACATGTCTGTTTTGAATACGACTTTTCTTTGTCTTGAATACGAATTCCTCCTTTAAGCCACTGTCAGAAATACGTCATGTCCTCCAAGTGTGCAAAAACTCTGAATTAACCATCTGACGCAAAAATGAGATTACCACAATTTAAAAAAATAGCGCTAAAATGTCTGTAATTAATTTATCGCAGTTAACGCAACAATTTGACACCCCTAGTTATTCTGACCAACAGAATGACAGTAACAGCTGTTTATTTCTCTATAGAAGTCTGTGGGATTTTGGCTTCTTGGAACCAGCAGGTCCTTCCTGTTTGGAGCATCAGGGAGAAGGGATACTCAGTCCAGTTCTCTAGCTACAGTCATGTCTGCGCTCCCCCCGTGTGTGTCAGGTCTGCAGACAGACGTGGAGGTTCTTAAAGCAGCTGTGAGCCGACACAAGGAGGTTCTACTGGAGAAAGAGAGGGACGCCGTCAGGAGGGTGCAGTCTGCTCGGGAGGAGGAGTGCCGCAAAACAGTGGCCTTGCACGAGGAGAAGTGAGAACTGAATTCATGTCTGATTTCACTTCCGGTTTTCAGCCTCATGAAGCATTTTTCACTGTCAGGCTGGAGCTGGAGAACCGACTGTCAGCACTGGAACAGGAGAGAGCGCTGCAAGACGCTTCAGAGCAGGCGCTGAGGGAGGAGTGGGAGGAGCGAGTGCACAGCGCTCAGCAGGGGGAGGAGTTTGCACGCAGAGAGCTGCAGAACCTCAGGTGAGAGTCCAGCAGGTTCTCTGATTCCACCAGCTTGGAGGGATGGATTCCTGTGGTGGAACCTTCTGTTCTCTCTGTGGTTCTTTACCCCACAGATGTGACGCCTTTCTGTCTCTGTGGGAGCGGAAGCTTCTAGTCTGATTTCTGTTGTTTTTCAGGATGAAGCTGCAGCAGCAGAGCCTGCAGCTGGAGGAGCAGGAGAGACAGAGAGCAGAGATTTCTGATCTGCAGCAGGTAGGTACACACACACCTGTGCACATGCAAACACACACGTGCATGTATACAAACACACGCCTACTAATCAACACACACAAGCCTCCCAGAGATTTCATAAACAGAAGAGCAGCAGCCCTTTTTTCACTCATACATGATAAACTTTAAAGTTCCATCTTTTAATTATGATTGTGCTGTTTTTAGCCAAACTGAGAGCTCTCTGTTTACATGCTCTCCTGCTAGCTTACAGCCCCTCACACCACAACCTCACAGCTATCCAGCCGTACAGTTCTGATCCAGGTTCCATCTCAGACGAGGAAAACAAAGACGTTCATGGATCTAATTGTCTGCAAGTGGATGCATCAGAATGGGGCGGAGCAGGGAGCTTGTTGTCCTGCCCAACGTATTTTCGTATTAACGTATTTTACATCACAAATATGACCTTTTTCCAACTGCCTTTTTTTTTGGCTGCTCCTGATACTCAGAACTGCTATTTCCACCATCATTTTCTTTATAAATGTCCTCCATTTTCAGAAAAATGCCTCAAGAACATGTTGAAACCAGCATTTCACCAGAGTGGGTCTTTAACTTTTGATGGAAATGATGGATTCTCAGAACTAAATGAAGGTTGATGTTGAACATTACAGCAGAACCAGGAGCTCCGCGCTAAAGTTGGTGTGCTGTCAGACACCGAGAGTGACCTGACGGAGGCGAACCGCAGGCTGCGGGAAAGTCTGGACCGAGTGAGGGAGGAGCTGCGGGTGACGCGGGTCCAGACTGAGAGGAGCCAGCAGGACGCAGAGAGGCACGGCTGTTCCCATGACGACCGGGCTTTCTCCTCCACTTATCTCATGCCGCTCCTTTCATTTATTCCAGGGCGCTGGAGGACCGGAGGGTGGAGTGGCTGGAGGAGAAGCACAAGTTGCAGGACAGGGAGGCTGAGCTGCGGCAGAAGTACTCTCAACTCAAAGAGAAACTGCAGAGAGCAGCTGTGGCCCAGAAGAAGGTAACCACGTCCCCTTTTCACCCGTAACTTCAGAGGTGGGAGGTTCTGGAGCTGCAGCTGATGCTTCCTTCATCACAGAGAAAGCACCAGACCGAGAACCGAGAGAAGAGGCTGAAGGACAAAATTCAGCTGCTGGAGGCAAAGATGGAGGAGCTGGAGCTGGAAGCTGCAGCTGCTAAGAAGTAAGGCTCCCTCCCAGAGGAATCCCATGATTCCTAGCGGCTCCAAGTTGCTGATGTGAGCCTCTGATTCTGCCCAGACGTCCAGCCCTCTCAGAGGAGCACGCTCAGCTGCACAGACGCCTGAGGGAGCTGCAGCGCCGCCACAACGAGTTCCGCCGCCTCCTGCTGGGCAGTCAGGGTGTATTTGGCGGGGGCCCGGTGCCGCTGACCTCCTCTACCACCCCCGCCCCCCTCTTCCTGTCGGAGGGACTCCCGTCCAACGATCCAGTAGGCGGCTCAGCAACTGTTATGCTGGATGTACACTGGTCTGTCTGCGGCGTGTGTTCCTTATGTTAGTTTACATCGTCTCCATTGCATCTGCGGTCCGTCCCCTCTCGCCTTTGGAGGAGGGGTTTGTCCTGCCGCCTCCATGTCATCAACATCCAAAACTTTGGTAATCAGGCCCCATGCCCTCTCCTTCATCACTGAGTTCTTCTTTTGTATCATAAATGATGGTTTTGTTTTTCCAAAATTACATTTTTGTCATCTGTAGCAAAAAATGAAAGCCAATGTTAATGTTGGTAAAAACGAGGGCATGTCACCTTCAATGGGAAATACAATTTTATATAGTTTTATTTAGAAGTCTTTATTTTGAATCCTGGAGCTGTTTCCTTTGGCTTTTTACTGCAAAATGGATGCATTGATGGACTGACAGAACTCCAGTGTAAAGCTTGCGTTCAGGGGCGGCTCCTGAACTGTTTTTTCTCTGCAGTATCTTCGAGGTTGCTAAGCGACTGTGCGGAGTTGCTCATTCGTTTTTATGTAAAACAACATTTCCAGGAAGGAAAGTGACAGGAACACATAATACGATGTGAATTTGCTGCTCGCTGCCTGTGGGAGGAGCTACCACCAGATGTTTTCAGCCTGATCGCTACATGGAACGCTGTCTGTGTTTATCTCATTTCCAGTGCATGGAAGACCCAGAGGATGATGAGAGATCAGAATGAGTTATTTTAAAAAGCTCTACTAAAGCATTGGTAATCATGTCTCATGTCTGGTTCATGCGATCATTCAGGGAGTCTCCCGGTACACTCCTGCTCTGGCATCTGAATGACAGCCGCTTTCCGCCGTGTTTCCGTCTCTCTGTGACCCAGTTTGAAGGCGTCTGTACATTGACTTAACCTTGAAACTGGGCGCTCACACGGGAATCACGTTGGGGGTGAATGCAGCTTTAGGCTTTTATATATTTGAGGTTGCTTTGTCAAATCAAGTCAAGTTGCTATAGCAACCCCAAGGTACCGCCAGGCGCAGCCTCTGCTTGCGTTGTGGAGGGATGTCAGACACGATGAAGGTGATGTTAACATTCCAGTTGATTCATGAACGTTGATTCAACACAGCAGAGACGCACCGCAGACGGACCAGTCCTCCTGTTTAAAACTGATGTAACGTAATCTAGACAGATTTGAATCTGATCTTTAAAAAAGTTTCTTCTATAAAGGAGAGATTAAAGTTTACAGAAAACGGCGCTGAGCAAAAGCTTCGCTTGAACTGCTGACTGTGACAGACAGGAAGTCTGACAGCATCTGCTATCCGTCCTGATTATTTGCTTTCTGCCGCAGGACGCCGACTTCTCTGTTCTGCGCCGGAGGCTGGAGAACCTGGAGAGCGCCCAGCAGCAGCAGCTGGAGGAGCTGGGATCTCTGGTGCAGAAGGAGGCTGCTCCTCAGCCTGACCTCTGATCCATTTTCACCAGACCAGCTTTCCATTAAAGCTCAGAAAAAATTAGTTTCACAGCAAATTTCCATAAAAATGTCTTTTTAACAAAAAAGTTTATATATTTTTTCTAATATTCTGTGAAACGGGTACAAAAAACTCAGGGTTTCATTTTAGTTTGAAGACTTTTGTTTACATTTTTAATGTATTGATATAACATGTGTAAATTGTACAGAAATAAAGGTTTTTGTGAAGCTGTGCAGGTGTTTTCCTTGCAGTTGCTTTAGTTAAACATCGTCCCTGAAAGGGTCTGATTCCCTGCAGGACCTGTGTGTAAACTCTGATCCTGACTGGTGGCCGCCGGACGCTGCGGGAGAAGGTTTGCTCCAAGAGAGTCTGTTGCTCAGTTCCAGGAGCAGCTCTTCAGTCCATCGAAAGACTCTTTAACATGATGCAGTTGCTCCCTCAGCTCAGCGGGGGCACCGTTCTGCTCCAGTTTGTCCGTGATCTGTGGAAGAACCAAACCAAACTGATGCAGGTGAAATGAACCCCTGCTTTAAAAAAAACTCACATTTTCTGTCCTAAGAGTGGAACTGAACACACAAACAGGAAACGTTGTCGCAAGGGAAGCAGATCTCTAAAGTCAGTTCCTCTTTGCTGACAACATTGTACAACATCAGCTGCTGGTGCAACGCCTTGACACCATCTGAGCAGGCAGCAAACTGAAGCTCGAAAAAAGCTTCACAGCTTTCGTCATTTACAGGATTCTGTGTATCAGAACGAAGCACACGAGCACAGAGGAAGGCTGTGGTCAAAATGTCACATCTTTACAACCGTGCACTGAACCTCATGCTAAACTAAATACCAAGAAAATACAACAGGGGCCGAAACCTGGCACGCATGGCGTAAAATTAGTCTTTTTACTAACAGGATTGAGAATGTAGACGAAGATAAGAGATGAAAGGATAGTTCCAAAGATCTAAGAACAAAGAAAAATCTAACATTTTCATGAAAGCAAATGATCTTCTTATAAAGAATAAATAATGACTGTGTGTGTGAGGGTGGGGGGCATAAACACAGAGGAAGTGAAAGAGGAATAAACAACGACAACAGTGAAAAGAAGAATTCGTTTACAGAACATACATTTCCTTGTGTTTAGTATAAGCACAGAAAAACAACCATTTTCGGAAACAACAGCACAGATGTGCTGTTTTTGAAGCATCTGCCAAAAATTCTTTTTCATCTACAAAACACACGACTTCTGCGACATGTTTCTTAGACAGACCAGCTGAGAGTTCCGTTCACACCGGCCTCTGCCACGTTCAAGCGGCCGTTCCAATGAGACGTCTAGAAACACGTAAATGTAGGTTTCCAGCTTCCACCTTGAAAACTCTCACGTTCTACGCTAGTTTCTTTGACAGTATTCGGACTACGTACAAAATGAGCGCCCATTAAACGTGGGTTAAAAGTGAAACCTTTGAACTTTGAACAATCAGGGACTCTGATTTGATAGTGAAGTATGGATGGGGTCCTTTTTAATTCACTGAAGTACCAACTGTTTGAAAATTGATCATGAAGGACAAATCAATAATTATGGTTTGTGCCCGGTTGGAATTCTAGTCTTTTATATAATAGAATAGAGCTGCGACAGAAAAAGTCTGGAGCAAGATTCACCAGATTTACACCCCTTTGACATGTCCCACTAAACCTCTTCCAGCTGTAGGTCCATGTGCTGGTATTGGGTGGCAGCGTTACAGTGTGAACACCGTGTGGTAAAAGCGTAACATGCCCAGTGTGAACGTAGCATAAGGATGAAATTATTTGCAGACTCTAGACCTAATGCATTAAAAAAGTGGACCAACTGTCAAGCACGGCAATGGCAGTGTGATGGTTTGGGTTTGCGGTTGATTTTTTCTTTTTTTGTCGGTGATAAGTATTTCTAAAGGAAGGTGAATCTGTTAAATTTGACATTCTTTCTAAACTCCACATTAAGATTCAGGTCTGAAAATGTCAAGTGAGATAAGCAAAGAAGGAAGATCATCTCCTGATCTATTGTCAAATCATTCCCAGAGGTCTTTCATTTACGATTATGCTGTTTTTTTTAACTAAATCAAAAAAACCTGTGTCATTTTCTAGGACATAGTTTCTGCAGAGCAGCAGAAGTTTATTAGAAATTAATCTCTGAGTTGTGGGCAGGACTGTTGGAGTTGAGGAAGCCCCAGCCCCCTTCCCCTTTCTGTTACTGAGAGCTTTCTGTTTACATGCTCTCTGGACTTGTCCGAGTCTTATCTTTGTAACAGAAGTTGAATGAAAATAAGGGAGGAAGACGATGGAGTAGAAGCACTGACCTCTTTGACGTATTGCTGGATGAATTTGTAGAGCTCTTTGAGGACTACAGCTTCACAGAACTCGTTCTCGTGTTTCTAAAATCAAAAAAGAGTCACGGCTGAGATTCCTGAAACATTTTTCAGGTGAATGTCAGAACGACTATTCAGGGATTTATTACTATTTAACAACAAGAAACTTTTTAAAAGGTGTTGAAGTTGTTAGATTAATGATCATCATATCATGAAGAAAATGGTGGATGGACAGATGGATGGCCCCTGCGACAGACTGGCGACCAGTCCAGGGGTGTACCCTGCCTTCGCCCATGAGTAGCCGGGTTAGGCTCCGGCAACCCCGTGACCCCGAAAGGGATAAAGCGGATTGGAAAATGAATGAATGGAAATGAATGACAGATGGATGAAGGGGTGAGTGTGTTAATGGGTGGGTGGGAGGATGGATGGATGAATGAATAATTTGATGGATGGATAGATAGATGGATGGATGGATGGATGGATAGTTGGATAGGTAACACTTTATATTAAGATTCCTTAACACGCTTTGTTAACACATGAACAAGCATTATTAATATGTCTATAGGATGCTTTTGATACATTTCTTGACATTATAGATGTCTAAAAAATTGTTAATAATCTTAAAAAGACTCATGAACAAACCTTGTTCACAGATTAACAAGCATTATTAACGTGTACACAGTTCCACTAAGACATTTAATAGCATTCTAGATGTCTCACACAGACCTATGTGTTAATAAGCTTAACAAGATTCATGAACAAACTTGATTAACACATTAATGAGCATTATTCATGTGTTAGACGTTAGTAAAATATTTATTAGCATTATGGATAGGTGGGTGGATGCATGGATATATGAATGGGTGGATGAATGGATGGATGGGTGAATGGGTGGATGGGTGAACGGATGGATGGATGGAAAGGTATCTGTTGTGATTTCTTTAATACACGATATGAAAGAAAAGGCTTTTAGTGAAGCGAGGATCCAAATTCTTTGAAGAACTTCCACAGATTTTTAATTAAGCTGTGAAGCGGGTCTGTTCCTTGAAATCAAAATAGATTTTGATGGAACTTGGAAGACAAACTTTCTGCAGGGTTTCATCTAAATCTTTGAACCGAATTTTTGCTTTTGAAGTATTTTTTTTTCAGATTTTTGCAAGAATATTGTTCACCTTGGATTCTTCTAGAAGGAAGTTCTTGAATTCCGTGTCCTGCACTGGTGGCAGGTCTCTGATCAGTTTGTAGTACGCCTTCACTTCCTGCTTGAAGGTGGGAATGTCTCGGGCGTAGAGGAGCTTGTTGGTGGGAGCGCCCTGGAAGACAGAAACATCGTCAGCGGGAGGCGGCGTCTTTGCTTGATCATATCAAATGACCTCTGCCGCGCTTTACCTTCCCCAGCTGAATCTCATTCAGAGAAAAGGAGTCCATGAAGGCCTGAGCGATGACCGACAGGCAGCCATCCAGATGTGGAGTCTTCTCCAGGTCAAAGACGAATTGCGGGTTCTTCAGGATGTTGACCCAGAAGCGCAGAGCCAAACTGGTAAAAAAAAGAAAAGAAAGTTGTCAGCAGACGCATTGCTGCATTTCACTGACTTTTGACACAGAGGTCCATCACACCCACCTGTTGGTCTTCCAGATGTGCAGAACATCTGGGTCTGTGACCTTCATGATGTCTGCTTGAGCGTCCAAGAAGTCAAAGTAGTATTTGATGGCAGGGGAGGCTCTGCTGTGTGAAACCCCCCAGATGGACCTAAAGAGGTTTGCCACAAACGAATGCACGGCCACCTGGAAGGAAAAGAAAAAACAGAGGAACTCTATGGCACTCTGGCTTCAGTTCTAGTTTCATTTGGCACCGCTTGCTCTTACTTTGGTGGCAAGCAGCTTGGTGAGGTGCACCTCCTTCACTTTTAACTTCTTCCTCTCCGGGTTCTTCCTCTGGTCCTCGGCTACATCTGGGTCGATCTGGATCAGGAACCCAAGTTTGTCGATGGGTTTCTTCTAAAGACCAGGTCAATTTTACAAACAAAACGCACAAAGAGCTTCTTACCAAGTGGAAGTATTTTCCAGAAAAGTTCTCATCATCTAGAAGAAAAAATGAATACAAAATAAATATTTTGGGCTTGAAAGAAAACTTTGTGTGTTTGTCAGAATCAACACAAAAACAATACAACATCAACATGCCAACCCAGTTTTTCAAAATAAAGGTTTTGTCTTTGTGAAGCTTAAAGCTTTGAAGCTTTGAAGCTTCTAAGCTTCAAAGCCTTAAGCTTTGAAGCCTGAAGCTGTGAAGCTTTAAAGCTTGAAGATATGTTGCATGAAGGTTTGAAGCTTTAAGCTTAGAAGATTGAAACTTTAAAGCTTCAAAGCTTTGAAGTTTGAAGCCTGAAGCTGTTAAGCTTGAAGCTATGATGCATGAAGCTTTGAAACCTGAAAGCCTTAATCTATGAAGGTGAAGCGTTGAAACTTTGAAGCTTTGAAGTCTAGAAGCTTGAAGCTTTGAAGCTTAAACGTTTTACGTTTAGGAGCTTGAAGCTTCTAAACTTTAAGGTTTGAAGCTTCTACGCTTAGAAGCAAGAAGATTGAAAATGAGCAGAATAGATATAATTTTTTTCCTTTAGTTATAGTTTTTCTCTTTCTAATAGCAGATGCGAATTAAAGACCCACTCCAATGAGAATTGTACGGTTTGTGTTATTAACATGCTTTTGTAACATTTTTCTGATGATGGAGGACACGTATGAAGATAATTAAGTCTAAAATAACATTAGAGTATTTCTTTATTCAAATTGTTGTGAATCAGGAGCAGATGGAAGTGCTGTTTGAAAAAGATCTTATTTGTAACGTAGAAATATGGTGGGAGGGCCACAAGGTCCCTGGTCTAAGCTCTCAGCGATGGAGTGGTGAATGGGGCGCTGGGTTGCGCTACACCAACGGTCCCGCCCACAACTCAGAGGTGAATTTCTAATGAACTTCTGCCGCTCTGCATAAACTATGTTCAAGAAAACAACACAGGGTTTTTGATTTTGGCTAAAAACTGCATAATCGTAATTAAAAGGCCACTGGGAACACTTGTGTTACAACTGTGTTTTTTTTTTAAATTCAGTTCATAGTTATGGATTGTTTAACACGTGACCCTTGTTGGTTGGTTGGTTGTGGTGCTGCTATGGGTCATTCCAGCAATCTGTGTTTTCCTCCTTGATCACCTTTTCTCTTCCTTCTGTTTGTCTGATTTATAAACGCTGTCACTTCCATGCTGTCTGACTCATCGCCTTGTTTTGTGTCACAACAGCTGTTCCGGTGTTTTTGTCTCTTTCCTGTCCTCTCAAATGCCAGCCTCTGCAGATGGTTGTCTTTTCTGAGTTTGGCACTGCTGAAGGTTTCCTCATTTTCCTCCATTCAAAGAGGAATTTCTTCTCCACTGTCTACTATGTTGGGGCTTACACTGGAAGCTGTTTTTGTAATCTCATGGTCACTTATATAAGGTCCCTTACAACAGTCTTATTGAAATATTGCCAACCATAACTCTTTTATGAAAGACATTTCAATTGCATGTTTGTTTTGTGTTTAGGGTAAAATGTGTAGATGTGGACAGTCTGTTTGGGTTTTGTTGTTCCCCTTTCAGTGTTTTCCTGGTATACTTATGATGCCTCTACAGAGCGTGTTGTATGACGATTTGTCTGAGCTGAGGTTCAGTCCTTTGCTTTCTAAGTCACTTGTTACATAACTGCATACATCCTGAAGGCTCTCATATGTGTAACTGCCATTTGGTTGTTGTTAACCTTTTGTAACAATTTGTATCATCTTTGATACAGATATTTCTGGGACCCCTACCGCATCAGCATGATCCAAACTTTCCTTTAAACCCACTGGATATGAGCTGTTCTGTATTTTCTGCCCTGTAGTTCATCTTCATTCCACTAGGGGCAGTAGAAGGGCTTTGCCTGCGCTTTTCAAAATGGCTGCCGCCATGAAATCTAAAAAAAACTTTGACGGGAAAAGTTTGGCTAATTTTCCAAAGTTAATGGTGAGAATAATTCCTCTGTTGTTATTCAATTATAAAGGACTACTTGGCGTATTTTAAGAATGCAAAATTTGTTGATAGTTAATTCATTATTACAGTTACATCACGTTAAAAATGTGTGGATCACATTTGATACAATAATGGGTAAGAAAGGTGCTTTTTTCTTAAACAATCACGGCAAAATTTGTTAAGTAGTGGGATTTACAGGGTGATTAAAGCTGACTATTTTTTACAGGTAATTAATCTACTGTGGTCTACTACATCAAACTTAATCAACAACAGTATTATGGATAGCAAAAAAGGCTTACCCTTTAAAAAAAAAAAAACGCTCCTCAAACTTGAACTTTGAACTTGGTTCAAATTGGTGGGAATGCTAATAATTTTCCCACTTTTATCTGTTCTGGTTTGCTTTTACACATTCTCAGAGAGGAACCACATGATGACAAAATGATGCATGGGAGACGCAGGATGGAAGGTCTGCGTGTTACTCCAGACTTTATCTTTTATCATAAGAAAAAAAATGGTTTTCTCATTATAGCTAGATAGTACATGCTGTTGTCAGGTGAAAAATGCAAAAAAAGGCAGGCAGGGTAAGCCATTTTTGGGCCATTTCTGTGCACGATGACCAAAAATTCAGATTTTTTGTAATGAAGTTGGTTTTCAAACCCTTTGATGAAAACCACAAAAAAGGCAATCTCTTTTTTTAAATGACAAATTTATAGATAGTATCAGTTGTGACACGTTGGTTGATCTGATAAGTTTTTATTCACAACAATGTAAGTTTAAGATGCAAAAATATTAACATGAATGTTCAGGAAAAAGCACCCTATTAAGCCACAGTATCAAATGTGATCCATTTTTAACAGTGTTACTGCATATCACGAATTAAATATCAACCAACTAAATTTAACATTCTTTCAATACAGAAAGTAATTTAAACGTATGAATAACAAGATGAGTTATTCTCACCATAGAATTGATAAAATTAGCTCAGCTTTTTCTGCAAAAAGTGTTTTTGAAATTTAATGGAAGCAGCCATTTTGAAATGAGCAGGACAGTAAAAGCTCTTCTACTGCCCCTAGTGGACTGATGATGAACTACAGGGGAGAAAACACAGTAAGTTTTAGACAATAGGTTTATAAGGAAGGTTTGGGTCATACTAATGAGATGGGGCTGAGAAATGTATGTATCAAAGATGATTCGAATGGTTAGAAACGGTTAAGGCTCTGACTGACAATCTTAATGTCTCTGCCCATTTTTCTGAAGTCGGCGTCTCTGGATTACCTTTCAGACTCCCTTGTGGGCTGACAGGAGGGTGAGTTTTCTTTAAGAGCACTTTGACTGTGGCTCCATCAACCACCTGCATGAAGAAAGCAGATTAATGTTGGCCTGGGAAAAAACAGATGCCAGCTCAGACAAGGAAAACAAATGAGATATTTCTGTCATGCTAGTTAGCATTAGCGCCCCCAAATGACAGAGACTATTCGCACATAAATGATCATTTGAATTAAGAAATACTCAGAAAAGCAGTTTTAAGGTGAAATTTGTTCATATATGTCCTCCGTCATTGGAAAAATGCGACAAGAACATGTTAAAAACACCACATCCGGGTTATTCTATGGAGTGGGTTTTTAACACCAGAACTTCAGCTTCAGCTATGACATTCTTTAAATGGAAACTATTAATTAAAGTTGGAACTGTGGAACTAATTTTCCCCTTTGGCTGTTTTTTCCACTTCCCCCTGACTTTCACTGCCCTCAAGTGATTTGGACCCGTGTGATTTTACCAGGCAGTTTGGTCCGCCATCGTATTTGGTTCATCTACCAGGGCGGCTGGATAGCTCATTTGGTTCAGTGAAGGGCTGGCACATAGAAAATCAGGGTTTGATTCCCAGGGTGTGCAATCAGCGTCATCCAGTGTGGGCCTTTTTTGCTACTGCCTTGTAACCACAAGGGGGGCTAAGTCTAGGTCTCCCTGTGCCGGTCCCCAGCCCAGGTAAAATACAGGTTAGTGTCAGGAAGGGCATCAGTGTAAAACTCTGCCAAACCACCTGTGAAAGCTGTGGTGGGCCCTGAAGGGACAAGTCAAATAACAGCCGAGAATGTGTAAAAGCAAACCAGAGCAGATAAAAGTGGGAAAATGATTACCATTCCCACCCGTTTGAACCAAGTTCATAAGAATGACTTTGTGTAAAAAGGAACTGAAAACAGAGCTCTGCTAACTGGCCCCGATGTGTGTCTGTGTGTGGTGGTCAGAGGTTTTAACCAAACAAGTAACTGTTTCCCTGTTTTAGGGAACAAAAGCTAACCGAGGGTTTCAACAGAAGTGTTAAAGCAAACCTGTTTTTTTTCTTACCTTGTAATGCTTGAGTGTGTTGAGCATGGTCACCTCCCCGATAACCTCAGAGCTGACATCAACTTCCTGAAGAGGAATGAAGGATCCGTCCTTCTCATATTCTGGTGAAAAAGAATGAAAGTATTATCAACCATCCATTTTCGGGGTCATGGGGCTGCCAGAGCCTAACCTGGCTACTGCTGGGCGAAGGCGGGGTACAACCTGGACAGACAGGTCGCCAGCCTGTCACAGTATTGCTTTACATTTCTGTCAAAAATCATATTGAAAGCGAGTACAATTTGGATCTTGAACTGCAGCAGAATGGTTGCTCCTGTGTGCAGATATCTGCAACATGAAAGAAAGCATGACAGCAGACTTGTGGGAGCATAAACACACCTCAGTGGTGTGTTTCCACGCCACTCCTCTGTCTCAGTAGAAAGAAACAGTCTGTGTTGACTGTAGAAATAAACAGCTATTATCGGTCAGAATAACCATTCTTACTCTGATATTTAACATGTTCTTGATCATCCTCATGTTTTTTTCTTTATTGCAAGTTATTTAAGTTATAAACTGACCAATCAGAAGCATCAGTAAAAGCATGAGGTGCTACTGGCTCCAAATGGCAGCGTTTGTTTTGTGGAAAAATGGCGACTGAATTGGCTTCATTCCGCTGGAGCTGGAGGTAAGAGATTTACACTATATTTGTCCACCTTTATCCATGCAATCAGTGCACCAAACTGGAGCCCAATGTGGACGTCTTAAGAAGATGTCAACCTTAGAAACCCAACTATTCAATCTGTCAGAACTGCATAAAAAAAAAGCATCAAAATCTATGATGAATCCACAGAAGAGGCAGTGTGATGGTGTGGGACTTGTTTTTCACTACTGGAAAAGAAAGCTTGTTATCAGTGGAGAAAAGCATCTTATTCCTGAAAGATATCAAGGTGAGAAGCCAGGAGCTATCCCATTTCTCCACAGATTGAATCCATTTCTACCCTTCAAACAGTTCCCCTCACACAATGAGATTTATTACAGACTATAGCTCCAGAATTTAAGGAATGGATGAAATGGAACAGTCTTCTTTCTAGCAGTCCTGACCTCAACCTTATGAAATAAGTTCTAAAAAGACCAAAATGTCCTTCCTTTTTCCAAACATCAAATCCAACAAACACCAAAGAAAGATTTGGCTCATTTTTAAGAGCACAAACCCACTTTCTCAGTCTGCCATATCAACCAAACATTGATTTTCTTACTTTTTAGACTACACCACAGCGTCATCAGTGAGAAAGACTGGTGGTTAAGAGATGAGTCTTTTTATGTGTGATTGAAAAGGCGAAGAGAAGGTGTCAAACCAGAGGAGCGTCTGCATCACGTACCCACACAGACATCCTGGAGGGGGCAGTTGTAGGGAAAACCAAACTTGGCTTTGAAGGTGGTCAGAATTTTCTCCTTCAGCTGCACCACTGTGTCACAGGTGAGAGCGTTCACCTCCAGAGGCTCGCTCACCTCCCCATCACTGCCCACTGCAAACAACACCTTCAGCTTCTGAAGAAAAAGGCAAACACAGACAACACTGACACCCCAGAGGATCATACAAAGTTCTCATCGCCAGAGATAACGGTTGGACCTGCAGGACTTATGGATCATGTCTATTTATTCATATTTCTTTAACTCAAATTTAACAATGTCTTTTTTGTTTTGGGCTGCACTGTGGAAAAGTGACTTTAGCATTGTTGCATCATGGCAAGAAGGCTCTGCTTCAAGACCCAGCTGGGTCCTTTCTTTCTGGAGCTTGTATGTTCTGTCTTTTGCGTTTATAGAATTTCTCCAGATATCCCAGGCTCCTCCCACAGTCCCAAACATGTTTCATTGTTTGGTTGGTGACGCTAAATTATCCACAGGGAGTGTGTGATTGTCTTTGTGGGTGTGGCCATGCGATGGACCGGCGACCTGTGTGGACCCTGAGCTGGGATTGGCTCCAGGCCACACTGGAGGTGAACACTGTGTGTTCAGAGCTGTGACCCAACCAGATCGTTCTGTTTGTGGGAAGTAGTTAATCTAATCAAATTGAATCAACCTATACTACTAAAAATGGTTTCTAAATGAGATAAATCAATAATACATTTTGGAAAATACCATTTAGATTGAGACTTCATAGGTTCATTTTACTATAATGCAAAAAAGATTAAGTTCCATCACAGAGGACAACACACGTGTGATGCAGCTAAAACTGATCAACCATCGTTCCAGTCCAATGTGTGGAAACACTGAATTTACAAAGTCATGTGACCATACAGTGTGGTAGAATGTTCTAATAATGTTCCCTTTGGATTATTCTGATGTGGAAAAACAACAGTGAACTTTATCAAACAAAAATGTGAATGAATTTGACATCCATTCTTGTTGACTTGTTTGTTTGTACACATATTTAATTTACACTTGAATATCTTGAAGAAATACAAGGAATCTGGAAACCTTCTCCTTCATGGTATAAACTGAATAGTTGAATTGTTACACCCCTACAACTCACTCAGTTTTATCTTTGCATGTTTTTTGTTCTTGTCACAGTTCAGTCCTCTACTCCAGCCTCCGACCGCCAGAGGGAGCTCTCGCCGGACTACAGACTCTTCAGTTTCCTCACTAAATCTCCCATCAGCCACCACCACTGGTTCCTTCCGGCACAGCTGTTCATCATTACCATCATCATCAGTGGACATTCAAACCCCATCCAGTCTTCCTACCTGTGCGAAGTCTTGTTAGTTCTACTTTCAGTCTGCGCAGGTTTCATGGATTGTCTACTAGGCATCCTGCCTCGCCTTTGGGATTTTGACCTTTGTCTAGATTTTGACTACGTTTATGTCTTTCTCTTGCTCCGAGTCATTAAACTGTTTCCAAATGGATCCACACGACCTTGATTATGTATATATATATATATATATATCATATTTTTATTTTTTTAATGGTGTAGCTCATTTTAATTCAATTCTGCCTCAGACAGATTGATCTGGTTGGGTAACAGGAATAGAAATAGTTTAATTGACTAATCATTACATCCCTAACAATTAGACTTCAGTGTACGGTGGCCCAGAAGGGTCGTAACACACTACAAACAGCTTTTTTTTTTGTCTCAACAATTTGAATAAAATAAATACTTACAAATGCAATTTTGTGCTGATTAATCTGTGTTTATGTCATCCGTCATCAGAAAAATGCCACAAAAATGTTAAAAACACAATTTTTTAGAGTGGGTTTTTAAGTATGCGTGGATCACTTTGGAGCACACGAAGTGAGATTTCATGTGACTATTGTGTTGCTAACAGTAACAAAGACTGAATATTAAGTGAATATGTTCAATTGAGGATTGGCCATATGATGGTATTAGAGGTGTAACACTAGCAACCCTTTGACTCTGCACAGGAGTAAGCAGGAACAGAAGGTGGATGGCTTTTCCTGTTTTTGTGTTACATTTTTACAATATTTTTCTGTCACTACAATAGTTTTTAAAGCACCTAAGTTACATTTTCTAACAATAGAAAAGAAATTTAAACTGTTAGACAAATAATGATAAGAAAAGAATATCAATTAGCTCATTTTGGCATTTAATACTGTTTTTGCCGATAAAGTTTTTTTTTTATAAATATACAACCAACGTTGCGTCATAGAACCTGCAAAAAACTCCAACATGGAGGCATATCTTCAAATCACAGAGGGAAACAACAAATTTGCAGTTTGCAAAGCTGTTCAAGCAGCATCAGTGTGTGGGAGAAACGCTACAATTCACACTATCAGAATATCCCTCAAACTAAATATATCTGAGCTATTTTGTCTTCTAAAAATGTAAATAAAGGTTTAAATATTGTGCAGCCAACTCACATGTCAAAAGATCCAGAAAAATCTAGAATCTTACAACCCCAGCAAACCAAAAAAAAAAAAAGTTAAGTAATCATTGAGCTTTAGCTCCAGTGTTGACATTCTCTTGACTACTGTAACTCTTTAACCATTTATGCAAATAATCCCAGCAGAATCTGAAGCAGAGAAAAGCAGCTTGCCCCTGATGTGCAACACTTAAGTGAAATATTTATGCAATCCACTGATCGGCTGATACTGTTATGACTTTACGCCGTTATGGAGCGGCTGTGTGTACGACTTGACTACGACTACGTGAACATACATGGGAAAAGTGAGAAAAGTTGTGGTCTTTTACATGGAAATTTTCTGTGATTTATCATAAATGAACCACGTTAAAACCCCGGAAGAAGTACGAATAAACTACGCACAGAACATGTAGACCTGCGCTTAACTGAAACTTAGACTCTGAGCAGAAATCACATCGCGTCAGCACCCACTGCAGGACCTTGCGATGTTTTGTTTTATTAAAATAAATCAATGGAAATTTTTAAACAACAAACAACCAATTCCTGGGTTCAGGTGTCCCAGAAATACAAATCTATCTCTAACGTGGGGGTTTAGACTCCACCCACTTTGACTGACCAACAGAATCATTCTGCTGAAGGATACTGTGAACTGAAGTCATTTGGAAAAACAATACAGTGGCTTCTGAGAAGTTTCTGAGGAAATAATAAAAAATAAAACTGTAACATTCTAGTTCATTATCATCAAAATGCTGTTAAAAGTAAAACGACATACTCCACAGCACGAGTTTCAATTCACATTTTCAGTGCAAATATGAAATTCTCTGCATTTTTGTAAGATATTCACCAATTGTTTGCTTTGTCAGTTTTTACCATGACTTTTCATCACATTTGAGGCTCCCTCGGGGAGAAGCAGAAACTCCCTGCTCAAAGCACAGCTTGATTTGTTTCTAGGTTGTTTTTAAGGAGACTCAGTTTTGATTTTCTACCAAAGACTTTCTCTTTAAGGCCCAGAAATGACATAAACATTTTGTTCTTGTGCACAAAGGCATGTTGCAGAAACTTAACCTGGAAGCCTTTATGTGCTCATCAGAGAAACGTTGCTGTTCTACTTCCTCATTGGTTTAAACTGCTGTCTTATACTTGAAGAACTCTGATGAGTCATTTTTAGAATTATAAAAAAAGAGACATTACATTCTAAAAAGAAGAATTAAGAGAAAAAAACATATTTTTTTAGATTTGGAGAAGTCGGATTTACTCTACTTAAACAGAGATCTCTCAGCAAAAGGGAAAAAGGAGAAATGGGATTTCTCCATGGCAACGGTCCCACCCTGATCACACTGAATTTCAGATCAACTCCTGCTGCTCAACAGAAACTACTACTAGAAAACGACAGGTTTTTATTTGGGCTAAAAAAACAACATAATCATAACTAAAAGACCACTGGAAACTAGTTTAAAACAGATCAAAAGATGATCAGTGAGACTTTTATGACTACAGATCTGTTAATCTGTTTAAATGATCCTCCTGAGTTTCTGGAACCCACTCGTCATCTATTGAATAGATCTGTTAAACATTTCATCATTTCATGGACTTTTCTCTATCCAGCCTTGGTCCAATCAGAGCTCATCTCCACTACGTTCCAATCTTTCCATTTCCTGATCCTTTGCTGATGGAAAAACCCTTCTCCCTCTTTATTTTTTCACACCAGTCTTTTTGGAGGCAGCTGGAGGCTTTCGGCGATGGACTGGACTGTATGACTTATCTAATCTCTATAGCCTGAGCACTCAGCGCTGCTTAGAATTTTTCTGGTTTTGTTTTTCAGATAATTTACCATAACGGAAATAGGCTTTTCATATGAAGATAAGAAAGACTGTCTATCTTAAACTCATAAAACCAGAAGGGGAAGTAACTCGTGTGGAATCAAGGTATGACAAAAAAACCGACTGCAAAACCAGAAGAGGGAATTAGAGAGTATTAATGGCCAACTGTGTCATGTGGAAGTGGTGGAGAGCTAAATGAGACATGAGTACAAAGAAACGCTCTTTGCATGATCTGGAAGTGATGCTCTGAAACATAAAGCTCTGTTTGTGTGCTCACCAAAGAGCTGAAGTTCTGAGCCTCCCACAGCAGCCAGTCCTCACTGAGCGTGTACAGAGCTTTGCCCGTCACGCAGTCCACCGGGCCTTTGGCGATCTGCTGCGTCAGGGCGCTCACCAGGAGGAACAAGTGCTGGCCCACGCTCTCCTACACCAAAACACAAATCCTGCTGGTTAAACTGGAGACATTTGTTTCCGACTATTTAGCTTTTCTGCTCTAGTTCCCTCTGATCAGTTTGACACAATAAAATGATGGTTAACATTTGGCACTGACAGGAAGTTTCTTCTGGTCCTGCACAAAAGACTCAGCCACCAGACCATCAGAGCGGAGGCTTCTGAAGGAAAGCATTTAACAGAAGTCCTCATAAAGGCCGTTTTTGTGAGCGGCGAGGACTAACGAAAATAGTTTATGATTGTTTTGGTTCAAAGTAAGGTCCCGTCAATGTCTCTTTTAACATCAGTGACACCTTGACATGAGAACTGGAGATATTTGGAGGAACTACAGTATGTATGGAACAGCTTCTCTCACTGACAGATCCAGATGTCTCCAAACATTAGAGAACATTATCCAGAATCCCATCACAGTGTGTTTGCACCGGTACCTTCCTGGAAGAACTACAGTTTTTTTCAGGCCTGCACAGCTGTAGAAGAGAACCAATCAATCAATCTTTATTTATATAGCACTTTTCATGTAAAACATCACACGAAGTGCTTTACACAAAACAATATTAAATGAATAAAAATGATACTAAATAAGCAAATGAAAAACAAATAATAATATAAAAATAAGCCCAAATTAACATAAAGTCCCCTCCTCCAGATCCTCCCACCCCCTAACTGATGGAGATAGGCAATGAGAAACAGGCTGAGCATGACGAAGTTTGTTTTTAGAAACGCTAATAGTTGTGACATCTCTCTCTGTGAATAGCCGCATAACCAACCAAATGCAGCGACACAAGCCGGGACCCGCCTCACCACAACTACGCAGCGATGCAGGTCCCAAATCCAGAGCCGCCGCGGCTGACCGGCAGCCGACCCAGAGAGAGAGAACCCAACTGAGGAAGCACCGGAAACAAAATAAAAATTAAATTAAATTAGAAAGTAAACATATTGATAAAAGCAAAAAAACAACAATAACACATTTTAATGAGGAATAAAAAAAAAATTATTGTAAATTGATAAAACATTATAAAATAGATAAATAGATCAAAAGACGACAAAGTACAAATGACATGAAAGCCAGGTTAAAAAGGTGGGTCTTGAGCCTTTTCTTAAAAACATCCACGCTCTCTGCGGCAGACCGTTCCACAAACGAGGGCCATAATACTGAAAGGATGCCTCTCCATAAGTCTTGGTTTTTACAGCTGTAATGGTTAGAAGACCAGTGCCAGAGGATCTCAGGGTCCGCGAGGGTTCATATTTAACTAAAAGATCTGACAGATAAGAAGGCGCATTAAAAACCATTAAAAGTATCTTAAAATCAATCCTGAAGTTTATGGGGAGCCAATGCAGGGATTTTAAAATTGGAGTGATATGGACCTGTCGCCTGGTCTTGGTAAGAAGTCTTTCAGCAGAATTTTGGAGAAGCTGAAGATTCTTAAGGTTAGTTTTTGGAAGACCGGCAAGCAGGAAATTGCAATAATCAATTCTACTTGTGATAAAAGCTTGCATCACCATGCAACCACCACAGATGTGGTGATTTAAGCGAAGTTTCTATTTATGTTGGGATCTGTTGAAATCATTTTTAAAAAGAGATAGATAAGTAAGTGAAATGGTCTGAGAGTGCTTGGGTGTTTCCTTTGAAAGAAACGTTTGGATTCAGCAACTGAAAAAGGAGAAGAGGTCTGATGCTTCCTGTGTTTTCTCCTTTTGCAGAAGGACATTGTGTTCTGTCATCATTTGCTTTTCAGTTTTTGGGGTCAAACACGAATTGGTTCATTTAATTTCTAACGCGCAGAACTTGAGTTGCATCAGTCAAAATATGTCAACATAAAGAGACGTGTGGTGTCCCTCAGGGCTCGTTCCTAGGTCTTTTCTTATTAACAGTAGTTATCCTTCATAAAATACCTTTTGGAAAGCTTAGTTTCTTATTACATCTATGCAGATGATATATAATTATGTCTTCCAATCGTAAAAGCCCTAAAGTATGTTCAACTGAACTTTCCAATGTCTCAAATCTGACAGAGTTTGAGGAACACAGACCCGCAAGAAGCCGTAGAGGCAGATGGACATCCAGTTGGTTAGCAGCTTCTCCACTGTGGACTCAGTGCGTCGCAGTAGCAGTTTGGGTTGAGCGTTGCTCTTCTGCTGCATCAGGTCTTTGAGCAGAACCTCCATCACTTCGGTCAGGTATGTCAAATTGCTATGAAGCGATATGGTAAGAAGGGACGCCAGAGAACACCTGGAACAGATAAGATAATCTAAATACAATGCATTGTCGGAAGATCCTGCCTTATGTGTAACGTATCCACAAAAGAGGGCAAACTCACCGATCTTTGATGCCAAAACTCTTCTGCTCTTCCATAGCTTGGACCATTGAGGTAAGAAAGAGTTTGTCCTCGATCAGCTTGAGCAAAAGCTGACAACAGTTATCCAGCTGCACCCCATCCTGATGACAGACAGTTCAGACACAGCAACACAATGGTCGGTGAAAAAAGTCCAAACACAGCTGGCAGCAACTGCTCCAAAACCTTACCGGACCAATATCTTTGATACACAGCGACATCAGAGCTTCACTCTGAAAAAAAGAGCCCAGTTAGTCTCCCAAAAATCATTTCTAGAGAGTCAAAATGGTAGAAAATATCTACTGTTTTTAGACAATACAGTATTCCCCTTTTTATTGCAGGTGTTGCGTTCTAAGAATGACCCGTGGTGTTCGTGATCATTTAAGGCTGTAAAACCCCTCACTACTGCTTTATACACTATTCTCTCTTGTTCAAAATCTCAAAGTTCAAACCTTTGTAGAAAAATAAATCCAGAATTATAGAATAAAATCAAAGAGGCAATCTGAAGGCATATATACAGGAGACACAGCACAGAGCAGAATGATTGACAGCAGTCTACAACCAATCAGGACGCAACAATAACACTGTTATCAGAAAAAAGGCAACATTTTTGTGTATTTTTAGGTTAACTTCCATTTCTTTTTTTTGTGTTTGTGTGACAAACTTTACCTCAGGAAAGAAGATTTTTGCAGCAAAGTGCTTGTAGTCCAGAAAGGGAATTGCACCAACGTTCTCTATCAGATCAGCTTTCTCAGTTTGTAAATCCACAAAGCCTGCAGGGGACAGTTTAGAGAAGCTGCTTTGAACTTCTTGGTTCAGACGTATCGTCTAAAACATGGCTGCTCATTCCTGCTCCTGGAGATCTACCACCTTGACTGTTTTCCAGATCTCCAAGCCCTGCCAGCTGCTGATTCGCTCAGTCAGATGTCTCCACATTCTGATTGAATGAACACATCTGGTCTAGGTAACCAGCAGCAAGCAGTGCAGGGAGAGCCGGAAAACAGGCAGGATGGCAGCTCTCGAGGAGCAGGAAGGAGCAGCTCTGGTCTAAACATTACAAAAAAGTAGAAAAGTGTGGAAATTGCTAACATTTGGCTTAATGCTGCAGTCAAGTGTCTCCTACTCATTTGCGTTTTATTGAGTGAATGCACCAATAACATTATTTTAAAAAAGCTGTTCAGGATGCTTCACATCTGAAAAAAGGAAGAGGAAAAGACCCCTGGCTTTGGACATGAAAACAGTAAAGGGAAGTGGTGAAACTTGATGAATCATTTTGAGTCAGGCAGTTCCCAAAATGTTTGTGGCTGCAGAGGCTTTGCTCTTTAGAGGAACAAAAGCATAGAGGTGTTAGGAGTTCAAAAAAATTACAAAACAAGTAAAAAAAAACAAAAAAAAATTCAACATAGAAAAGTATGAGAAGTGGATTGACTGACAGGCTGGAACGCTGCTACAGACTTCAAAAGAACCAAGAAACTCGAATGAACACATTTTCCACACTATAAGATGCACTTAAAAGCCTTCATTTAAAAAAAGTGAGCCTTATAATCCGGAGCGCTTGTTTATAGGTTAATTCTGGTTGCGCTTATCGATGTCGAAACAATTTTGAGAGGTACACGGTACTCAAAATTTCTGCCTCTAACTTTGGGTGTCATTGTGAATATGCTAACGCAGCAAACTTGTATCAGTGTAAGACGGAGCCTTTTTTTTTTATGTGTGATGCTACACTCACACAGACCTCCCAAATGCCGGTTCAAGTAACCACTTTCAATGAAAAGTCTATGTAAACGCACGTTTTTGTGTTTGGGGCTTCGGTTATCAATCATCTTTATTTTGAAGAGTTCTACAAAAAACATCAGTAAACCCGTTTCCACGTCCAGGTTTTTGAGGTTATTCAGAAATTTGGTGTGAATGTCTCTCTGTTCTGTGGATGTCCAGCTGTATTGCTTTGAGCCAGATGCCGGCTCGGACGAGGAAATTCAAGAGCTTCATGTAAAAAGAAGACTTAAAGTCGCACCTAGTTTTCCCAAATGTGTGCGGCTAGTGCAGAACTTTCTTGGTCATACGAACTGAGAGGAAGGTTTAAGGTTAGGATCATGGGTTACGGCTAGGGTTAAACCACCAAATGGTTCCTGAACGCAGGTGTTTCTGCAGCTCACCACTCCTCCAGAGGATGGATCAAATGTAGAGAACACATTTCACACATCTAGGTACATGACAGCTAATGGGACAACAAAATCTAGCCTTGATCCCACTTAAAACAATGTGCGGGCAAAGCAGCAACGTGCATCTTGGCTGCATGTATTACGTGTGCTGGTCGCACATAAATATAAGCGAATAATATCAGCCGATTCTCAAATGTCCCCTTCACAAGTTTTCAAAAATCAGTGACTTCATTTGATGAATTGTCATTCTCTGTAAAATGTTTGCGGCTGGTTTTAAACTTTGTGATAAATATTTTCCCTTTAATTTCATAGTGGATGCTAACAACCGAACGCTAGCTTCAGCTATACGACCGACTTTAAACGTGTGATGGATAAATGAAGCAAAAACACGCAAGTTATGAATCGTTGCAAGAAAAATAAAACAATAAAAAAATAAAAGTATTAAGAAAAGATAAAATACAACAGTTATTCCAGTGTAACAGTTCTCATGTTTAGCTGACCGGTCAGGAGTTTATCAGAGTGACGGCTTGAGAGAAGAAGCTGACTTTGGTTTTGGTGCACAAAGTTCTGAAGCGCCGCACCGAAGGCAGGAGACTGAAAGGACTGTCCGGGATGTGACGGGTCTGTTTTAC
This sequence comes from Adrianichthys oophorus, assembly GCA_036245035.1. NCBI lineage: Eukaryota > Metazoa > Chordata > Actinopteri > Beloniformes > Adrianichthyidae > Adrianichthys > Adrianichthys oophorus. The sequence continues at coordinate 1,536,242 of BSAI01000191.1, read as the reverse complement.
CAGCCCGCTTCCTGACCCTGGACCGGTACAGGTCCTGAATGGAAGGAAGGTCGGAACCAACAGTCCTCCCAGCAGACCTGAGGATTCTCTGTCTTTCCTGGTTGTGTTTGGTCTCAGATCCTAACCAGGCCTCGATGGATGTGGTCAGGACAGACTGGACTGTTGCAGTGTAGAAGATGATCAGCAGCTCCTAAAGCAGGTTGAACTTCTTAAGTTGTGGCAGGAAATACAACCTCTGCTGGGCCGGTTTCCAGAGTGAGTTGATGTGGTGGGTCCCCGTAAGCTCCCGCGAAATGGTGGGCCCTTGGAACCTATAGCCTCGTTTCCACTGAGGGGTTCGGTACGGTATGGTCCGCTATTTTGAGCCTTTCTATTGTATAGTGGACCCATTACACAACACCGATCCGTTATGTTGAGGGGGGCCCCTTTGGTTGAAGGTCCATAGAAGGGTGGAATGGAACGGTTGGGGCGGAGTCTCCTGTTGATTGGTAGAAAGTGATGACAACTTATATTAATATATAAGCGCCAATAATATAAAAGCGCTTATAAGCTAGCGCTAACAAGGTAAGGTTTTTTTTCCTTTTTACTGCGATATTCCTCTTAGAGAACTGCAACTGTTTTTCAAACAACATGGAATTCCTGTTATACACGCCGTACCAGAAGAATTGGCAGATTTTTTTCCAGTCACGTGACTCTTCCGGTTCGTCTCAAAAACTCAGACAACTCAAGTATGAAGCTGATGTGAGTCTGTTGATGAGACTGTTCTGTTGAGAATTGGGAGTGGAGGGTTCTTCCTGAAGTCTACTGTTGTCTCCACAATATTGAGTGGGTTCAGCTCCAGGTGGTTCTGGCTCCACTTCTTGTCTGTAGACAGATTCATCTTCATCCTGAATGAGCCCAGTTACTGCAGTGTTGTCTTCATGCTTCCGGAGTTTCACAGAGGGGACTCCTGAAGTACAATCATTGGTGTGGAGGGAGAAGAGCAGGAGGGAAAGAACACACCCCTGGGGGGTGCCAGTGTTTAAAGCCGGGGGGATGGACATGATATATCCAAGTTTCAACTGCTGCCTCCTGTCAGTCAGGAAACTGGTGCTCCACTGACTGGTGGGGGGGAGGCACGGTGAGCTGGGACAGTTGTGATGGAGGAGTTCTGGGACAAGGGTGTTAAATGTGGAGCTAAAGTCCACAAATAGAATCCATGCGTAGGTCTCTGCAGGGTCAAGGTGGTGCCGGATGTAGTGAAGAGCCATGTTGACCGTGTCGTCCCCTGACCTGTTTGCTCTGTAGGCAAACTGCAGGAGGTCTAGCAGAGGGTCAGTGATGACCTTTAGGAGGTCCAGCACCAGGCGCTCAAAGGACTTCATGACCACAGAAGTCAGGGCGACCGGTCTGTGACCGGGGACTTTTTGAGACCTGGGATGATGGTGGAACGTTTGAAACAAGCAGGGACCACACACATCTCCAGGGAGCTGTTGAAGGTCCGGTGAAGATGGGAGCCAGCTGGTCAGCACAGACTTTCAGGCAGGACAGGGATATTCCATCGGGTCTTGGAGCTTTCCTGATCTTTTGCTTCTGAAACTGCTGATGCCTGTCTCGTTCACAGATCCTCAGTGCAGACGATGGGTCAGGTTTGAGGGAGGTTGGGATAGCAAGAGGGTCCTGTGTGATAGAAATTGTGGGGAAAGGGAGAAGTATGGTCATTTCAAATCAGGACTAGAAGTCATTGAGGTCTTCAGCCAGGTGGGGGCTCTCTGCAGGGTGGGGGGATGATCTCCTGTAGTCGGTGAGCGTCTGCAGGCCTCTTCAAACTGCAGTGGAGTCGTTGGCAGAAAACTGGTTTGTCAACTTTCCAGTGTAGCTCTTCTTTGCTGCCTTGATAGTTGATTCAGCTTAGCAATGAACCACAGTTTGTTGTTGTTCAATATGCAGAAAGTTTTGGTCTGCACACACGTGTCCTCACAAAAACTGATGTAAGATGTCACAGTGTCAGTGAGTTCATCCAGGTCTGAAGCAGCAGCTACAAAGACAAAGCAGGCTTGTAGTTGCATCTCTGACTCATCTGTCCATCTCTTCATGGTCCTCTCTATGGGCATTGCTGATTTGAGCTTTTTCCTGTAGGTTGGGATGAGTGGTAGGAAAGTCCTAAAACAGCGCGGGGAACAGGTAGGGGTCCTTTATTGTTGTGTAGCAGTGGTCCAAAATGTGGAGCAGGTCACATGCTGTTTGTATTTGGGTATTTTAAGATTTGCTCTGTTAAAATCCCCGATTATAACCAGCAGAGAGACCGGGTGGGTTTTTTCAACGTCTGTGATCTGGTCAGTGAGTCGCTGTAACGCCTGTGGTGGAATGTACACACCGACCAGCATGAAAGAGGAGAACTCCTGCGGTGAGCAGAAGGTCTTACGGTTTATGAAGAAGGACTCTGAAGTGTGGGCTGCATGTCTTCTTTAACACTGTGATGTCCGTGCAAAGTTAATGAAGAAACATGTTCCACCACCCTTTAGTTTCCCCGACAGCGCTGCACTGCGTTCCACATGGTCCAGCTGGAAGTCCAGCAGAATTAATGCGCTGGCCGGGATGTGTTCACCGAGCCAGGTTTCAGTGAAGCACAGGCGGAGGAGCAGCGAAAATCAGAGTTCTTGGATAAGAGAAGCAGCAGTTTGTCCAGTTTGTTAGCCAGAGAGCGGACGTTTCCCAGTTGAATGGACAGGAGAGTGGTGACTAAACCCTGCTGTCTCAGTATGACGACCGCACCGGCGCCTTCGTGCAAACGTGCACTGCACAAATCTCGACTTTATGGAAAAGTGGCAAGAAAAAAGCCATTGTTGCCATCAGCCATGTGAGTGACCCAGCAAATGTGTGAAAGAAGGTGATCTGGTCAGATGAGACCAAAATGGAACTTTTTGGTCCAAATGCAAAGCGCTATGTGTGGGAATATGACACTGCACATCACTCTGAACACACCATAACCACTGTCAAACATGGTGGTGGCAGCATCATGCTCTGGGTCTGCTTCTCTTCATTAGGGACAAGGACTCTGGTTAGAGTTGATGGGAAGATGGATGGATGGAGCCAAATCCAGAGCAATGTTAGAGGAAGTCTGTACAACACTTGAGACTGGGGCTGAGATTCACCTTCCAACAGGACAACCACCCTAAACATAAAGCCAAAGATACAATGAAATGACTTCAAATGAAATGTATTCATGTGTTGGAATGATCCAGTCAAAATCCAGACCTAAATCCAATCCAGAATCTGTGGTAAGATCTGGAAACTGCTGTTCACCACTTTGCCACTTTGTGTTGGTCTTTCACATAAAATTCCAATAAAAGATATTTCTGTTTGGGGTCATAATGTGAGAAAATGTGGATAAGTTCAAGCGGTGTGAATACTTTTACAAGCCACTGCATATTTTTTTTGTTTGGTTTTTGTTAGCCTTTTAGCTTCGTAATCCAGGTAACCATGCAGGTAGCTGCTTTAAGTCACAGCACCAAGACGGATGTTGTGAACAGAATCCAGCAGTTTTCCAAAATAAAACTTCCTTCAGGATCAAAAAATAAATTAACCAGAAACAATCTAAGATAGCTCATGTATTTCTTTCTGTCTGAGGCCCGGTACCAAGTGACCCATAGACTGGTATCAGTCCCACAGCCCAGGGGTTTGGGACCACTGCATCTTCTCTTCTCTTGCACCTGAGCGCCTTGTTTACGCTGGGCAGGGCTTGGGTTGGTGTGACATCACGACGACTCATTAATTCAAACAAAGTGTCTTTGCAACAGTTTGTTTGACAGTAGTTAGAAAGTAGAAATACTCAGAAATGCAAAAATGAAATGATTTCTTACTCTTTTCTCTTTCATAAGGAAAATGCCACACAAACATGTCAAAAACTCAAAAAAACATGAGTTTCATTAGAGGGTCTTTGAAGATTTTTAAATTATTCCATACCCATCCACCCATCCATCCGTCCACCCATCCATCCATCCACCCATCCACCCATCCATCCGTCCACCCATCCATCCATCCACCCATCCACCCATCCATCCGTCCACCCATCCATCCATCCACCCATCCATCCATCCATCCCTCCTTCCATCCACCCATCCATCCACCCATCCCTCCATCCATCCACCCATCCATCCATCCATCCACCCACCCATCCATCCATCCATCCATCCATCCATCCATCCACCCACCCACCCATCCATCCATCCATCCATCCCTCCA
>BSAI01000191.1:1432532-1478334 GCA_036245035.1 Adrianichthys oophorus | reverse complement strand
GGGGGGGGATTTACAACTTTTCGAAATCTAAATTTGATTTTCTTCTTGTGATATTTTGACATTTTTCATAATTTCATAATTTTGCAATTTTCGTTTATATTTTTTATTAACTTTTTTTTCTCATTCATTAATTCATTCATTTTCCAATCCACTTTATCCCTTTCGGGGTCACGGGGTTGCCGGAGCCTAACCCGGCTACTCATGGGCGAAGGCAGGGTACACCCCTGGACTGGTCGCCAGTCTGTCGCAGGGGCCACAAACACACATCCATGCACACTCACATTCACACCTACGGACAATTTAGAGTAACCAATTAACCTGTGAAACATGTTTTTGGACGGTGGGAGGAACCTTCTTGCTGTGAGGCAAGAGCGCTAACCACTGCACCACCGTGCAGCCCTTTTTTTTCTCATTTCTTTAATTTTTTTTATGGTGGCTCCTTACACTCTATAAAATGTTTTGTGTTTTTTTATGTTTATTTATTTTGGTAGAAAAATATATAATAAATCGTTTTGTTGAAAAATCTTTTTTATTCAAATTCAAAGCGTGTGTTACTAAATGTAGCCGCTAGGTGTCAGTGCGCCCCTCTTTGGGCTCCTGCAGCAGCAGCAGCAGCAGCAGCAGCCTCCCGCTCGGCTCCGCTCCGTATATTTCCACCCTCCGCGTGTTGCGTGGACTCATTTATCTCTTCCTGACCTGCGGTCCGGTCATCCCGCTCCACCACAGCAGCGCGCGGCTCTCCATCCTCATCCGAGGAGCTCGAAGAACTTCTTCTTGTAAAATTCCTTCCTCCTCAGCTCATCCGTCAGCGCGGGTCCTCCTGTCTGCAGCAGCAGCTGCTGGTGAGTCTCCTCCTGCTGCTGTTCGGATGTGAGGTCCCGTCAGGCTGCAGCAGCGCGGACCTGCTGCTGAAACTGGCGGGACCTTTGAGGGAGGTCATGTCAAAAAGAAAGCTCCTTCTATCCTTGAATTTGTGAAGCTCAACTGAGGGGGGAACGCTCCTCCTGGGCTCCAGGAGGCAATTATAGTTCAGGGGCATTTCTGGTGCAACAAAACAGCCCCAACCTATGAGGATTACGGGTCAGTCACCCCACACAGGGGCATCTCTGCACAGACTCTGAGCTTTCTGCAGAGTTTGCAGCTGGTAGGTGATTGATTGATTGATTGATTCATTGATGTTCATCTTGTGGCTGATCCCTTTAGGGATATGCCCCCCAGCTTGCACTTATTTTCACAGGTGTTTTTGGCAGCAGTTTTTATGCCGGAGGCCTTTCCTAACACAACCCTGTTTTTGATATCATATTCTTTAAAAAAAAAATAAAAATGAAGATAATAGCAGAAAGTGATCAAGTGGAGGCATCAAAAATGATCAGTTCTCATCCCCAATCTTACTATGTTTTATGCATATATTTTTACACTTTAAACATGTATTCACATGGATACTATGATATTTCATATTAATATTTTTTTGGTGTAACATGTTTACTTGTTTTGATTATTGTTTTGAAATGCACACACTTTTTTGTGTTGTTCTTGTTTTTCCTTCTCATTACTTTTACTTGAGTAATTTACTTGAGTAAATGTGAGTCTCCATTCAAATGTAGTGGAGTAAAGAACACAAATATTCAATCAAAACATATAGTTGAGGAGAGAGTAAAAGTTGCTTATATTTTTTATACTCAGTACAAGTTCAAAGTGGCCAAAAAACATCCTGAAATAAAGTAGCAAAGTCAATTTACTCAAGTCCTTTACAACTCTGGTCCCCAGGCGGCCTGGATAAAATACAGGGTGTGTCAGAAAGGGCATCCAGAGTAAAACTCTAAAAACACCATCTGTGCAGGAAAAGCTGAATCCCTGTTTATTTATTTCTTATTTAATCTTTATTTATCCATGCAGGACAGATTCAGAACAGCATTCTTCTTTACAACTGTGGCCTGGCAAAAGGCAATACTTTCAAAAGGTGAACAACAACAAACTTCTTGAATAGTTTTCTATTTTTTAATTATCTGTAACCTTTAGTCCATCATCAAAAAATGCCAAAAAAACATGTTAAAAACACACTGGAGTCTTTATTTGAGCCCCAACAAGTGTTAGTTTGTTAAACAATGAAAGAAAAAGTTTGAAAAATGTTTATATTCATCTCTTTTGCAACCATATATCTTATTTTTTCTTGTTAGATAAAAACATTGATTGTTTCTTTAGTTTTTTTCTTGTGAAGCAAATCCATTCATGGGGTCACGCGGTTGCTGGGGCCTATCCCAGCTACTTTTGGATGAAGACGGGGCTAACAAGTGTTCGTTACTGTTAGACGCTGGTCTCTCATAGTGGCTGGCCTCCTTTAAGACACTCCTGTAGACGCCGGGTGTGTGTGGTATTTGTATGGCTGTGAGCCAGGGTAGTGATGGCCAAGAAACGTTCGTTCAATTTATCCTTTAAACTTTAAAGAACATCCTGGTGAGAAATCTGCATCACATTTGGGGTGGATCCTAAACGTATCAGAGAATGGCGCAAGCATATGGGGGATATGGAGAAAGGATAAATGCTGGGGCTACTATTGGAAGGTATACGGTGATCTATGAATCATATTTTTGAACTGTGGGAGGAAACCGAAGTGCTCGCAGAAAACTTCCACACGAGAACATACAAACTCCACAAAGCAAGAACCCAGCTGGGATTTGAACCAGGACCTTATGTCTGTGAGGCTAACCACTGTGCCACCTTGCAGCCTGTGTCTTATTTAGTAGCTTTGAGGATGAATTCTTCGATTGCACTTTTGATCACTTGCTGAGCAGTAAATCCAGCTTCAGTAGGTTGTGTTGCTGGTTTTCCTCTCTGGCTTCAGGGAACCGCTGCTTGTATTCTGATGACAGGCCTGTGGTTTGCCTTCCTTCTATAACGGCCGGAGCTGCAGGTCTCCTCCCAAAGCTGGGAGCTCAGCTGCCTGTAATCTCTGTGAACCACAGCATCACCACCCAAAATCAAGTTTCAAAATAAAGTGAAAAAAAGGAAATTCCAGCTGGTCCAAAGAAGAAATACATGCATGTGCTCAGTTTGACAGTTTGGATGAGGTTCTTGTGGAGCAGAGTATAAACGGACAGTAAATATAAATATATGTGCTCAAAGAGCTCAGGCTTTCATCTTTTATACGTTTTTCTAAATGTTGTTTTAGATTTCCCATCAGCACTTTGTTTACACTCTCTCTTGTTAGCTAATAGCACCTCACAAGCCCAAGCTAACATCAGCGTAGCAAAAAAAGAAATGGTGAGCAACATTGGAGCCATACAGGAAAACGAAGACAATCACGGATCTAATTGTCTGTAGGTGGATGCATCAGAATGAGCATTGGCCCCCCCATGACAGATACTGTCACAAACCAGAGCTTTTTTCAAACCGTGGGTTTTCATCAGTGGAATGAAGAAAGACTCAGACTCAGAAAGGCAGTTTTAATCTTATTTTATAAAAGTCCTCCATTATGAGAAGAACGCTACAAGAACATGTTAAAAACATGCCAGTTTCATTGGAGAGGGGCTTTAAATAAGTTATGAGTACAATGGAGAAGAAAATAGGTGTTTGGTCCAAAACAAAGGTTCACCTCAGTATTTTGTAATGGGACTCTGGTTTTGATGACAGAGGTCAAAGGTTTCCTGTAGGTCTTCATCAGGTTTAAACGCTGTAGCTGCTATTATGGCCCATTCTTCCATACAGATCTTCTCAAGAGCTGTGATGTTTTGGGGCTGTTGCTGGAAAATTCCCGTCACAGATTCTGTACTGGATTGAGGTCCAGAGTCTGACTGGAACACAGCAGAACCTTGAAATGCTTTTTACATAGTCACTCCTTCTGGATCATCCAGATGGTCTCTGGAGAACTTTAGACGGGTCTGGAGAAATTTTTTTTTTTGGTCATTATTTTTAAGTCAGGCTCAATCGCACAGGGGGCCAAAATCTGAAACACACCTGAGGTCACGGGCCGAAAAGGAGAAACATTTTTTGAACACACTAAGACTAAAGTTTTAAAACTTCTAAGACGGAGCTGTTTAAACATAAATATGACTAAAAACAGTCATGAATATTATTCCACAATAAATCAACTTAAACCTTTCATGCCTTTAAATATTTTGCCATATTGTTCTGTCAAAATTATACAAGTTAGAAATAAAGTAAATGTTGAAAGAAAAAAACAAAAATTCTTTACTTTTTAAAAAAATCTTAAATATCCCAAAAGATTTTTCTTTCCATAAAATATGACTTATCACAATCATACAAATAGAAACATGCTGCAGAGCAAAACGAAGTCTGGAAATATAAATAAAATGTGCGTTTTTTAGTAAAAACCAATCAGATCGTTCCGTTTTCTTTGCTTTTGTGTGGTTTTATCAGAGCTGGACTCCTGCCATCGTTTTTAACGTCAAGTTCATTTCTGTTTGGTGTGTGAGTTTCTGTGTCTTTGTGAAACACATCAGACACATGAATTGATTTTTAAAATCCTGCTATTGTCAATATAATTCTTCAGGTGTTAATAAAACATTAAAAACTAAACCAAATTACTTTAAACTTGAGATTACTGCAAAAATATTTGGTGTTTTCCTAATTTTACACAACACCAACAATAAAAATCTTCCCAAAAATTTCTATGTTTTCATAAAGAAATGATCGACTGTTTATTTATTAAAATCTGAAAAATCGCAGCTGTTTCACTGCCTTCATCACCACAGCTTTCTGTCAGATACAAACACCAAACAAACAGCAAACTTAAAATAGATATTATATGGAAAAAAGATGCAATAAAAATGTCTGCAATGTATAAATAGTTCATAAAGAATTACATCATTACAGGCCCGGCTCTGGGCTGCATTGCGCCCTAGGCAAAAAATAATTTTTGCACCTAGGCCGCAAATGAAAATAATTTAAAATGAATAATAATTACTTTTTTTTATTTTTAAACCAAATGTGTGGTGTGTCCAACTGTGATAAACTTGTAAAAAATATAAACTTAAAAAAAAAAAAAAAAAAAGAAACATAGCCTAATCATTGTGGTGCCCCTCCAGCAGATGGCGCCCTAAGCAGCCACCTAGGTCGCCTATTAGCATATTGCTGCTAAACTGGAGACACATGACGCGATGACCCAGTTTATTAGGGATTACGCAATCAAGGCTGCGCTCGTACGCCATTTCACCTCAGTCTGCGCCGTAGTAAACAAAACATGCAAAATACAGCGATTTTGAGGCTAAAAATGATTAAAAGTCATTTATATAAATGACATTTAGGACACATTTTTATTTTATCATTAGTTCCTCACGATGGTGAGGATAGTTTACACGTGAGTCTCCCGCATACCTGCTTCTTTTGAGCGCTCGTTCCTGCTGAGATGTATTTCAATAAGGAACCACCGACCCGAACCCAAACCCGCCTATATTAAGTCCACCAGCCCAAAGCTATTTCTGCCCGCAAATGTAGGATCTAAAACGGTCAAATGGGCAGGAAACCACCTTTTCTGACAACACTGCTTTTCAGCAAGGCAACAGACGCACTGCATGATGGGATTTGTAGTTACTTTTATAGTGAAGGTCACAAACACATTGCGATTGGGTCTTCTGTCAGATCTGGCAGGGGTTTAAGTGTGGGTTTTTGTCTGGGTGTTCTGTTGTCTGTCTGATTTACTCTGTTTTTCTCTTAGTTATTGTATCCTGTTGTGTTCATTTCTTTCTGCACCCTGAGTGAGAGGATGATGACCCCTTGTGCTGTTCCACCTGATAGTATAGAGTTCCTGATAACCAATCCCTCAATCCTCATAATATTATATTACATTACTATGATACCAGCGTGACATGTTGCCATATTAATAACATGGATTGCTCTGGCGGGCCAGATCTAATTACTTGGTGGGCCAGATACAGCCCGCGGGCCCTGTGTTTGACACCTGTGTTGTAAGTATTATTAATTTGAACTCCAGCTAATATAGTTTTAGCCCATTTTTACACAAACTCTCCTGCTAAATTTGTGTCAAACTTCCTAACAAATTCTCATTTTTGTCTCCACTTGGTCACACCAGTTCTACAGCTGACAAAGCCGTCAAACTAAATAAAACGTATATGTACTTTTAGCTCCGGCAATCTCGCAGTCACTTCCCCGCGTTCAGCCTGTCACTGCATGTCTGCCATTAGGCTGGATCGAGGGGAGTTAAAGTGGATAATGATCACCCTGTTTGACACATAAACATGGCAAACAAACATGCCAGTGCTTCCGGAAGTCTCTGTTCAGACCTTAAAAAACGTTTTATTTCTGTAGATATTCTGTGAAACTTTATCTTTTATATTTTTGCTTCTTCAGGAAACATTCTCCTGAGTGGAGCTACTGTTGCACTGTGGTGCGCGTGAGCGCATGTGGCTGAATGATGAAGTGGGCACAGGCCATAAATGGCAAAATGGCAAAATGTGAAGAAGGATGATTTTGTCATTGTGGATACAGAGTTGTGTTTTTCCTGTCTTCTGGTGGGAATTCCAGCTGCATTGTGGGAGAAAGGAGGAGGATTTCTGGTGTGAGCACAAATGAGATGTCAAACAAAGAAAGGAACCTAGAAATAAAGAGAAGATAGCTTACAGATGAAAAAAATCTATAGAAAAGGAAGCTATCATGCAAGTTTTTCATGAAAACTTTATTTTTAATTTGGGTTTCTTCTTGAAAGTGTAAAGCTACGTACACACTGCCATTGGCTACGTGCATTCAAGCGTTCAGTTCCAATGAAAAGTTTCTGTAAACCTGTTTTTTGGGCTCCAAAAATGCTTCACGTAAACACGGTGTTCGGAATCCTCTGACCCGATCAGACATATTTGGATCAAAGTTTTCTACCGATTGAGATGGTTGAATTTTGCTGATTGTTGGTCCGATCGTGGTGCACGTAAACAACGTGTTCTGGTTGTGGGTCATTACTGCGGTGGCTTTTACATCATGAGTAAGACTTTGTAGAATCCTGGCTGCTCTGCGTGAGCGAGCTGTTGGACGTGGAAATGCCGCTCTGTGATCTGAGCAGTCCTGTGGAACCGTGCAAACAATCGTGTGAACAGACGACAAAACTGCTTCCACTCTTGATCGGTGAACTCCAAAAGAACAATCCTCTCCCACCAGTCTTTACTCCTCAGATTCATTCAGTGGCTCTGCGTCTTTGACGATCAGGGAAATAAGTTATAGTTGAAGCAGAGAAAGCAGCTTCAGAATCCATAGGCATTACATGGTGTAAATGGTTGAAGAGTTAAGATCCTTTAAAGACCCTCAGCGCCGGAGCTTTTGGAGCTAAAGCGTTGGTGCTGACGGGTAAAAGCTGAAATCTAAAATCAGCCAAACTACACGTCGGAGAATAAAACAAATTTTTGAAGTAAATTGAGATGGCCAAGCAAAACCATGGAACTATGCATACATTAACTTCTTCACGTCAGGTTGTCAAATTAGATGTCAGACAAATGAAGCAGCAAACAGCCGCTCCATGTATGGACAGACTCAGGAGGAAAAAAACGTTTTTCTTGCAACTTTTTCCTCTGGTTATGTCTTGAATGAAAGAGCAGAAAACTGGAAGCTTGCCACTTCATAAGTTGAACCAGTATGAGGTTGGCTCTCTTGTTTCTGGCACCAACACTCATCCAATCACAGTTTGTGTTTAACTGGGCTGCTGTTACTGTAATCTGGTTGACATTTTTCCTCCCATTTGTTTTTGTTTTTTTTTCAGCCAAGTCTGAGATCAGTGAGGAAATGTGCTCATATGATCTAACTTTTACAGCAGCAGCTGGAGACAGATCCTTTCATTAATGTGGTAACATAATACAGACGGCTGTTAAAGTAATGTTTTATTTATCTTCGTTTTTAAAAGTGTAATTCACAAAACAAATGTGCTCTGTTAGGCTGTTAAAGGCTGAAGGCTGAACTCGTTTATCGTTTTTAAAGCTAAAAATCACTCAAGATTTGGGAATCTTTTCAGTTAAAAATATATATGTTCAGTTGAAAGAGGGAACAGTGGACTTTTACTCCGCTTGTAGCTCATGAAGGTGCGAGGTAGTGCATTTATTTCTAGTGCACAAAGACATGTCCATGTGTTGTGTTGTCTAATTTGTGTTGGACGTCCCATGACAGCCACACCGGAGTGTGGAGGTTCAATCCGGAAGGTGTCTTCCCAACGTCCACTGAAATCTAAAATGTGAGTCCTCTGTGAAATGTTGCGTTTACATCACATTTGTGTCCACTGCCTCTCTTTTGCTGCTTGATGCTTGTCCAAAGATATCTTCATAAACTTAATGTTGTGTGGGAGGAGCTACCAGCTAGGTGGAAGAATTGACTTGGTATCTGCGTATCTCATTTCCAATGCATGGAGGACACAGAGGATGTTGAGAGATCAGGTTTATTAAAGCGCCAGACCACCGCGCCCAACACTCAAAGCAGGACCTCTGTGTCTGTACATTGAGTTAACATTGCCCCAGCAGATGGATGTGGGGGTCTTTGAGGTTCCATTGAGGTCTCCGTTGTAGAACTGAGATTTGGGCGTGTTCCAACAACAGTAACACTTGTCTTTCTCACTTGTTTCCCCTGTTTTAGAAACAACAGGTTGACATCCTCTTCTATTGAGATGCCAAAAATCCGAGCTTTCAGCTGGAACCGATCTGTCACCTGACATCACGCCACATGCCAAGCCTTTAAGTTTCTTTTAGAAGTTATTTTACAAGTAGCTATTCGTTGTGTTTGGGGTCACGGGTTGTTTGTGTTAATGGTTGGGACGGGGGGTGGGGTTTTTATTGTGTTTTTGTTTTGTTCTTAAATGTAAAGCACTGCGAGTTGCACAATGTATGAGAAGTGCTTTTTATAAATAAAGTTTGATTTGATTTGATACAATCACATGTGGTACAGACATTTTGTTCAGATGCAACTTTGTAAATGTCAACTATACTTTGTTTAAGGAGAACAGGCTTCCCTTTAAAAAAGAACATGTACTCCCATACAAACTGTGATAACATAAAGCTTACATTTTTTTTTTTCTGAGGCTTATAGTTGGAGATTTGTTTCTTTAAGTTTCATTCATCAACTTCTTTCTGCAGTTTATTGCCTGACCTTTGGGGGAAATTGGATCTTTAATGCTTTCCTTTCCTGAGAAGCCTGGACTCAAAATTGTTTAGAAATGGTTTCATAACCATTCAAAGATTGATTGTTAACACTGCTGCTCTAGACCAGCAGTGTCTGATCAATCCTACCACCCTGGTGTTTCCATGGAGGTGGTTCATTTCTTAGCGTGTGAGTTTGTTGAAACCACTAAACTGTATATGAGAACTGGACTGAGTGACCCCCTGCTCCAAACACGAAGTACCTGCCGGCTCCAAGAAGCCAAAATCCCATAAACTTCTATTGCTCTGATAAAGTTTTTTAATATGTACGTGATAATCCTAATTTTTTTCATATTTTTCTGTAGACCAGGCTATTTCAGTTATTATCTGAAGCCTCCATAACAGCGTGTGGTCTCACGTTGAACTTCCGAAACGTTTTATTGACAGATTTTTGCATAGCCAGCTTTTAAGTGGTAGGGGCGTGGCTGTCCAACAAGCTCACTCCTGATTGGTTCTCATGGAAATGTTGACTCAGGTCGATTCGGACCAATTACTGATGACTGATGACATTGAGCGAGTTCCAACATGAGGGCGAATTGGCTTTATTCAATTGGACCCAAAAGTAAACCCTTTTATATTGATGAAATCACACTTACTCGGTCCAGTTCTTATCTACAGTCTATGGTTGAAACCTAACCAGATTTTTTTCTCTGTTGATACATTGGTCAAAGCCAGCTGGTTGCATTTGCTGCATCTTCCCATGTGGTTGTGGTGACGACTGGGAGATGATCCCTGTCTTCCAGCAGCCTCTGCTGCTCGTCTCAGACAGCCTTGCTATCAGCTGGAATTGAACGTTTGGAGTGTCTAAGCAGAAACTGACCTGTGGGGTCATCTTGGTTTGGATGTCCCAAAGACTGTCTATGTCTGTTTGTTTTGTTGTTGAAGTTGGAGGCGAAACCAGGAGAAAAGACAGAGTGTGAAGGATGGAGAGTTCAGATTAATTATCCCAAGAGAAAACTTCCCAGCGGTGTGTTTACTTATCAAACAGGCTCACTCTTGTTGATGGATCACATTACAGCCATGTTTTTTTGTCTGTTGCCCTTTTGACAAGTTGTTGCATTGCTCCATACTTTGATCTCTCTCTTTGTCTTCTATCTTCTTTAATTTCCTGCTACATTCTTCATGCACTTTTTTGAGGAATGGCAGGAAATGAAGGTGATTTTCTCTCAAAAACAGGCAGTTTTTTCAGTTCATAAAGTGGAGCCTCATTGATTTGTGTTGTTGGTGTCGGTTTTGCTCTTGTGGAGGAACAGTTGTGTGTAAGGTCTTGTGCTCAGAGCATCAATATAATCAGCCAACAATGGCAAAAAGTGTAAACTATGCATTTTGTGGCTTTTGTTTTTTGTCAGATGTGAGGTTGAGAGATGTTTTTTGTGAAATATAAGAATAATTTTTTTACCTATTGACACATCGGAGCTTTAGCTCCAGTGTTTACATTCTGTCGACTGCCATAACTCTTCAACCGTTTACACAATGAACAGAATTCCAGTGGATTTTGAAGGGGAGAACAGCAGGTTTTCACTGATATGCGGCACTTTAGAGTATTGAAGTGTAAACGCAATCAACGAAGTTCCATTGATTCTGTCACGGAGAAAAGCGGCGATTCACATTGATGCAAAGCAGATTTGCAAAGATTCTGTTTTCTCTGCAACAGAATCAGCTGATTAACGTTGATTTATTTTACCATCATTTAACCAGGAAAAAAATCCAGTTGAGATCCACTGATCTCTTTTTCGTGGGAGTCCTTTGAAGCCGTTTAGGTTCATCACGTAAATGGTAGAAGATTTATGGGACGTCAAAGATCGTGTGTTATTTAGCTGGCACAGGGGTCAACCTTTGTTTGGTACTTCAGTAGCTTTAACTCCAAAAAACAATTTGTTTGGTTACTGTTATTGCTATGGCTCAGTTTTCAGAATACTTGCCATTCTGCAGGCTTACAAGAGTAAACATCGCCACCTACTGGAGTACAGTCACTGTGCTCCAGCATGAATGGTCAATAAGTTTTTTGAGTGTATCTAGGAATGATGGGCAATCAGCAGTACAGTACACACAGTACAGTACACACAAGCTAGCCGGCCAGTCGTCCTTTTGTCCATCCATCCATCCATCTTCTTCCGCTCATCCGGGGCTGGGTTGTGAGGGCAGCAGCTTGAGCAAAGACGCCCAGACTTTCCTCTTCCCGACCACTTCCTCCGGTGAAATCCTGAGGTGTTCAAAGGCCAGCCGAGGGGCGTAGTCTCTGCAGCTTGTTCTGGGTCTACCCAGCCTCCTGGGACATGTCTTATGCCTTTCTATCCCTGAAAAACAAGAACTTCAGCTTCTGTATACTTTCAAATTAGGAATTACTGAGCTTCAGCAGACCAAAAAAAAAAAAAAACTAGACTCTAGACCAAACAAAGAGGCATTTTTGTTCATTTACACAAAAAAAATCAAGTTTTACTTCACTAAGAATCACAGAAAGAAGCCTCACAAAGACCTGCCAGAGTCATGTTGCTGATTAAATTCGTAGAGTTTGGTCTCTAAATAGTTAGGACTAACTCGCCAGAATCTGATGGTGAAGCATAGAGGTGGGAAAAGTATGGTACGGGACTGCTCAACAACTTTGAGTTTTTCAAAGTTTGCATGCTTAAGCATTTTATAAACTACTTTAAAACAAACCTCACATCTGCTTCTTAAAAATACAATAAAGTTGGGCTAAAGTCTCCAGATATCCAGTCCATTACGGTTGTGCTTAGTAACTGAAAGACTGATAAGGCAGCTGTGTGTCTGTTTGTCTCCTCAGGTGGAATCTTCCTCCTGCATGGATGAGAGGATGGTTGGCTGACGTCTGAGCTCCCTGATTGGCTCACTGAGCTCCACGGGTTGCAGCCGCTGTCATGGCCAAAAGCCCTGAGGTGAAGCTGGGTGTTTTCGGCAGAGCGGGGGTCGGGAAGTCAGGTAAACCCCGGTGTCCCTGCTTTCATCGTTGAGCTTGCAATGGAAAGATTGACAGAAAGGCTTTGATAATGAAAGTGCTGATTTCCCAAATGCTTTGAGAGATTTAAATCGGTCACCAGTAATAAAGCTGTTGGTTATCTGCTGCTTTTCTTTTGTGTCAGTTTTATCTCTCGCTGTTGCTTCTGTGCGTTTCATCCCGACTGTCATCAATTTGGCGTTTACCACAAATTCCTGTCGTACTCCAGACAAACTAAGACTCCAGGGGAGGAGGTGGTTGCCTGTTGTCTGGCCTAACCCCCCTCTCTCCCACAGATAAGTCAGAGGAATCGCTTTCATTCTGTTTCGACATCCTTCATGAGTGAAAGCAGCAGCTCTGATTCTGCTGGCAGTCCGTGCGCTTTCTCCAGAGCGTATGCTTCCCGTCAGCGGTAAAGATAAACTGCCGCTTCATGGCAGGTCAAACACCCCCAAAAAAAGCTGCTTTGGGCCCTCTTACATGTCAAAGGCGCTAATTAAAATGTCAGAGGAGGTCAACCCAAGTGCTGTACTGAAAAACAAAATGACTGAGGAGCTTAGAGCCTTGAAAGGAGCGAGGCTGTAAAACATGACGGCGAGGTTCAAGAGGTCAGACATAAAAGTCTGGATTCCTGTTCAGGAGCTGAAGGGATTTAAGATTCAAACATTTTCCCAGCAACTGAGAAGTCAGCCGTTATCGCCACCGTTTGCCTCTTGTTGCTGTCCGGTTTGTCCCCTGAAATCTGCCGGTCTTCTTGATAAACTGCCCCTCATTCTCTCTGTCCTCACACTTGTTACTTGCTTTTTATGCAAAAAGATCTCTTTCTTCAGGAACCAGGCAAACCCAAAAGTGTTGGGAAAAGCACAGCATTGATTTGTAAGAATTGCTGTATTTTTCTTATTATAAGGCAAACTTAAAAGCCTTAATTTTTTCAAAAGACAACAGTGTGCCTTCTATACAAAGTGCCTTTTGTATGGATTCATTCTGGTTTTGTTTACTGATGTCGAAGCAATCCTTGGAGGGACATGCGCGCTCTCAAAATACTTGGTTGGGTTTTATTTAAATTTTGCTAACAGGGCTAGCATGTAGCAGTGTCAGACTGTGTTGGGAGTTAGCATAGTCACAGTAATGTTTGTTTTGTATCAGTTGGCTTTTTTACGTGTCGGAAACGAGGTTGGGAGTTACAGGTATGGTGAATACACTAATGCCTCTAACGTGGCTAACATGTAGTTGTAGTTAGCAGTTTTTGAGTTTCTGTTAAAATGGTTAATAAAGTCTGATGTCTGACTCTTTTGTCTTGCTTAACACAGTTTCATGTGCCTTATATATGACATAAGTACAAAAATAGACAATTCATTATAATCTGGTGCGCCATATAGCGCCACTACATCAAAAAATTCTATTTTCTGTAAAGATACCTTTTAAGCCCTTTGATGAAATAACAAAAAACATTTCAATATTATTTTACATGAAATATAGAGAGTATCAATTATGATATGATGGCGGATTTAATAAGTCTTTGCTGCAACAATGTCAATTTAAGACAATATTGACACGAGCTTTCAGGGGAAAAAAATCACCTTATTTACCAACTGTTCCGAATTTGACATACACATTTTTAACATGATGTAACTGTATTATAAAAAAATAATGATCAACAAATTTAACATTCTTGCAATACAGGAAGGAAGCATTGAAAAAGATGAATAACAAAAACGTAGTTATTCTCACTATAACATTAGAAAAATTAACTAAATTTTTCCCACCAAAAGTGTTTTTGAGAACTTACGGAAGTAGCCATTTTGAAATGAGTCCCTCTACTGCCCGTAGTGGAATGATATTGAACTACAGGGGAGAAAACACAACCAAGTTAAAATAAAATAGGTTCATCAGGAAAGTTTGGATCATGCTAATCAGATACCGGTCTCAGAAGTGTGTGTATCAAATATAATATGAGCGGTTAGGGTTAATAGAGTCAGCCAAGTCTGTGTTATTCATATTTATTGTCTGCACATGACATCAGTTCTTTAAAACGACTGTTCTTATTCCGGTTGCTGAGCAGAACTCTTGCCAGACAGATTCCAACCTATTTACATTCAATGCGGTTGCCCTTCTCCCATGAGGGCACAGTCTATCTAGGTCAGATCACTTGAAAGGCTGCAGATTAAACCCCCACAGGCATGTCAAAAGTCAAAATAATTTCTGTGACTTTAGAGAACAAAGCAAAGGTTTTGGATGAAACTAAAGTAGAATTGTTTTTGGTTTTTGTAACAGTAACAGTTGTCTGCTTGATTTGTTGCAGTTAGTCATTTTTTATTTTGGAGTTACTGGGTTTTAAACCTCCTAGTGGTTACTTGGTAACTTTACTTAGCTTCAGTAACTTTTATTTTGAAAGTTTTTAGTCTTGAAGTCAGTGCTACTGCTCGACATAAAACGTGCAGGCCTCTGTTATCCGGTTTAATGTAAACATTTAGTCATAAATAAATGTTTGCAGGTTCAGCTCAGGTTTGCACAGCTGCAGCTTAAAAAATCCCAGAGTTTTAAACTCTGATGAACAAACACCTGCATGTTTAGTTGTTCAAGCATTCCCTGTTTTATTGGTTATTGGCTTTTTAATCTTTATTGTTTTTTTTTTAAACTGTCAAGTCAAGGCATTCAAAAATGTGGTCCTTGTTCAGCAGCTGTACAATTAAAAACAATAAAGTCTGTTGTGCAGAACCTTTTCCCTGCAGAGATTAGAAACAAACATATGAGCACCAAATGAAGTTGTTCTGCCCCGAATGAACAACACCATATTTGGTATAAAAGTATATTTGGAAATCTGTAGCAGTTATCAAGCATGGAGAAGGAGGAGTCATGATCAGGGCTGCTGGACCTCAATGTATACATAAGTGTAAACTCTTAATTACAGTAATTTAACATCAATCATAAAACACAGCTGGATGATGATTGACAGCACAGCAAAAGTCCATGTAAAGACCCTAAAGTAACTTAAATAATGTTTAATATCAGGGTGTACTTTTTGAAGACATTACATTTTATATCTCATTACTTCAACAACGTCACATCTGTTTTTGTATATTGTAATATCTCTGTGAGGTTGCTCCTCTGAGTTTTAGTTTTCCTCATTATTGTGGTTATGGAGCGCTTTTATGGCCTATTCCATAGATCAAGAACAACTTGTTCTTTCAAGTGGGTCTCCTGTGGGGGTGTCAGGATTGAAAACATCAAAACAACAGAGAAAATGACCTGTAAAGTTCAATGAAAGAAGAACGTTGGTTTCGTCATTATCTGGAGAACGCTGGTAAAGCTCCACTCCCACCCCAGGAGTCCATCGTCTCAAGGATGCTTCCTCTGTGCAGATGCTCTCCGGTCACATTTGACGCTGCAGATGAACTCTTTTCTTGTGCGTAAAAGCAGGATGTGAGGCTGTGTTGTCAATTCTGAAATATCCAGCCGTAATAACGGTAATAAATAGATACAACTTCATCCGTTTGAACAATTCCTTCATTCATTCATTCATTTTCCAATCCGCTTGATCCCTTTCGGGGTCACGGGGTTGCCGGAGCCTAACCCGGCTACTCATGGGCAAAGGCAGGGTACACCCCTGGACTGGTTGCCAGTCCGTCGCAGGGGCCACAATCACACACCCATGCACACTCACATTCACACCTAGGGACAATTTAGAGTAACCAATTAACCTACGAAGCATGTGGGAGGACGGTGGGAGGAAGCCGGAGTACCCGGAGAAAACCCACGCATGCACGGGGAGAACATGCAAAGTCCACACAGAAAGGTCCACCAGCCAGGACTTGAACCGGGAACCATCTTGCTGTGAGGCAGGAGCGCTAACCACTGCGCCACCGTGCAGCCCTGATTCCTCTCAATAAAAAAACAATATACATTTTTTAATCTTCTTCAAGACGACGTCAATCCAAACCTAAACTCAGCCCAAAAACAGTAAGATCCAGGTATACTTTCTCTGATAAAGCTGATTTAATTTGAATATATCTGCATGTAGAAAAAAAAGGAACGTCACCTCTCTGGGAGGGAAGGAGCCTGAGCCTGTGTGAGAGGTTGAGATATGGTGAGGCTCACCTCCACGCACAGTCCTCCTTCATGAGAAAAACGCCACAAGAACACATTAAAAGCACCAAAAGCCCCGTTTTAAAGTAGAATTTGCACCCGGACAGTCTTTGGTCCGGTGTCAGGTTGTAGTGAGCACTAAAGCAACGGGTCAGGGTTACGTAGGTGAGACTCTGGCGTGTCATACATCTGCACATCATAAGTGCTCGTAACTTACAGTACATTAGTCTTACAACACTTCACAATACACTTACCACGCGCACGGCACAATACGATTCCATTTTGCTGCTTTAACTGCAAGACACACCTGTGCTGCTCTTGACCTTTTAACACAGGAGTTTTTGTAACCCCCAAAGCCTGGGCACTGCAGCCTGACTGTTAGAAAAGAGGAAATTAGACAGAGTGTCGTTTTTCTGGAAGTCCTACAGGCACTCACGCATCACGTGCCACATCTGCACGCGGTCAGTAGAGAGCCAGTACTCGCACTGTACTAACAACTAGAGCGTGGCATAAGGACATTGTACGACAGTATCACTGTGCTGGTTGTTTTTTAGTTTACCAGCGAATGAAATTTCTTGTTAGACAGCAAAGCCACTGCAGCAGCCACCAAACCAAACTAAATACACCATCAGTAAATTAAATGAGTAAGAAAGCTCAACCAGTTGCACTGTGGAGGCTGAAGCCAAAAGAAAACAAGAATGAATATTTGTCCAACTCCAAATAAAAGATAATGCTGACGTTTCGTACACTGAGAACACTGTGTCCTAAGAGGTGGAGATCTCACTGGAGAGAAGATGTCAGAAGGGATGAGGGAGGAACTGGAGCCTCCACAGCGCCTCCAGCAGAGGCAGGAGGAGGAGCAGTGGTGGAAATCCAAAGTCAGGGAGGCTGAAGTTCACCCGCAGTAATCTGTGCGAGAAGGCAATCGAATCTGAAGCCTGAGATCCAGACACACCAACAGACCTGCTCCAGGCTTTTTCTTTCACAGCTCTATTCCGATAAAGACAAACTGCAATTATTAGTTTCTCCTCTGTGATCAACTTTCAAAAACAGTTGACACTTCTGTGTTTCTAATAGCGTCTTCCTGACTGATCAAAGACTCTAAAACTTGTGCAGCAATGCAAAGTTTTGAAGGCAGAAGCCCGAAACATCAATTTCCGTACGTTCATATAGACCTTTCATTGAAAATGGTCACTTGAACAACTTGGTGTGAATGTGGCATGAATCATCATCAAGGAGTCAACATGTTTCAGGCAAAAACTGACAAACTATGGACTGCTGGAATTGTTCAAAGGCACAACTAAGCGGCAGAGTATTTTGAACTATCAGTCTTAAAGACTATGACACACAGCGAGAACAGATAAGAGATCGGGACGCGCGGTGTTATCCAGAGGAGAGAACGTAGAGCACCACAGGTCATGACAGACATCTCAAATATGACTGCTTTACAGTCAACCTTGATGCCTGGACTAGACTGTCATCAGCCTCTCAGGTTGACTCAAAGCAGCTCTGTGTGACCAAACCAAGTTTCACTAAACAATGGAAATGTGAAGTTTCTCCCTTTTTATCTGAAGGGGGGGAGGGGGGGGGGGGTGTAGTTTGCTTATCAGTGTCTAAAAGATCCACTTCAAGAGAAGTTGTTTTTGGTGTTTTTAACATTTTATCGTGGCATTTTTCTCTTGATGGAGGACATTTATGAAGAAGTTTGAAATTGCATTTTTCAGTATGTCTTTATTCAAATTGTGGTAAATCAGGAGCAGACAACAAAAGGCTGTTGGAAAAAACCTGTAGCAGTGACGTACACAATACTAGAGGTGTGTATTGGCCGATACGTTACATAACATCTCACAAAATGAAATGTATCGCGATATATCTCATGACTGTACCGGAGCAATTTTTCATTTTTTTTTTAAAGGGTTTGACTTAGAAAAAACTCGGCCTAAATATTAATCTGTCTTTCATTGTAATAAATGGTTAAATTCATTTATTTAATGATCACATTAAATTTGGTGTAGAGCTGCTCAAAGAGGCTCCGTGTGCTGTGCTGCCACCTAGCAGTCAGGGGTTGAGGTCGAAAACCAAAGTAAGACGCTGAAGGACGCTCAGAAATAATGGATTAAACATCGTCTCGTCTGCATTTTCAATTGATACAAGTACTACCAAACGAAATATCGCTATATATTTTAAAAAATCACCCCTAAAAAATACGCTGGGTGGGCCAAAGTCTCCCGCTCCATTCTGATGCATCCACTTACCGACAAATCGATCCAAGTACACCTTTGTTTTCCTCATCTGAGCTGGAATCTGGATCAGAACTGTACAGCTATATATATATATATATATATATATATATATATATTAGCTGCACTGTTAGGTTGTTAGAGACTGTAAGCTAACAGAAGAGAGTGGTAGCAGATGGATGATGGGAAGTGTGGAAGGGCTTACTCCATGCCAACTGTCCCACCCACAACTCAGAGGTGAATTTCTGATGAACTCCTGCCGCTGTGCAGAAACTATGTTCTAGAAAACAACACAGGTTTTTGTCTAAAAAGCACACAATCTTCATTAAAAAAAAAAAAAAAACACTGGGAACATTTTGAAAATACATCAAAAGATGGTCGGCGTGGGACAAGAGCGTGAAGGCAGAGCAAAGTAAATCAGCTAACAGGGAGAACTGTTGGCACATTTTTGCCAGCTTAGTAACAACCTTTAAAGACCTGAACCTGTCGAGCAGCAAATGGAAAATACGTCGATCTTCTGACTTAGACCTCTCAGTGCTCCGACGTTTCCTTCTTGGCGTTGTACTTCATCTCTGCCTGACGCCAGTTGTTCATTTAGTTGGACTTTGGGGTGTTTGCATTTGCGGCGCTCGTAACCATCAGCAGCAGGCCTGCAGGACGTTTCCAAGTTGTTGGGTTTTTCTTCCCAGCCCGGTGCAATAACCGGACCTGGCCCCATGCAGAGCTGTAATAAAGACTAAACTGTATTACCTGCAGTGAGGCTGTTCAGGCACTTTGCTGAATTCTGGTTTATTGACTCAGCAGGGCAACCGGCGCTAAGGAAACTAGATCTCCATCTGAGGCTTTGCTGTACACAAACACAAATGCTGTTAAACATTTCCCTACAGGGGTCTCATCTGGAGGTCCAAACAAAAGTTTAGCGTCTTTGCTTTGAGCAATCTGCATTAACGTCCCCGAGCAGACGGAGCCGTGCAGCTCAACATGTTTGCAAATTCACACAGAACGGAATGACTCATTCATATAATAAAGAAAGAAAGCAAAGATGTTAGCAGGAAAAAAGTGGTGTTTATGACTAACAGAGGCAGAGTAAAGCTTTTTATCAGAAATTGAGCGTTAGGGGTTCATGTTTTTGTTTGGCTAAATCAGAAACATGTGTTTGTGTTTTTAAATCATGCTCATAAAATCTTTAGAAAAACAGCGAAAGGTGATTTTTAACTGGGTTTACATTAATTCTGCAACATTCTTGAACAAATCACTGACGGGGAACGTTACCATTGGCAAGTTGCACTGTAGACGAGCTAATCCCGTTAGCTTTTTGGCTAATGTTAGCGAAACTAAAAAAGGTTGAGCTTTGTAGCAAATCAAAAAGAAGACACCACAGAACTTCTCAACCCTCTTTTTTTCTAGTCTTTCTTCATCTCTCTATCCTACTTTCTCTGTGCTTTCTTCGATCCGGTCCGACAAGAAATGTATGCAAATATAGGAAATGAAGTTTAGCCTCAAATGCAAAAAGAAAACACAATAAAAGAAAAAGATAAAGTGGGGTGGAACAGAAATGCAGAAATAAAGTGACTTTTTGAGAAAAGAGTTTTTTAAACTAAAAATGCATAAAGCATTGTAGCTTGATGAAGTCTGCACTGTGTGAGTGTGACGCCAGCCGTAGAAAATAGCTTATTACCGGCTTGGGATATGGATGGTGGAACCAGACGTCATGAATAAGCAGTGATTGATTCAAGTTGGTTTGAGTTACGGTTTCTAGGAGTGAGCTTGTTGGTAAGCCACACCCCTTCCACTGAAAATGGGCTTGGGAGAATCTGTCAATGAAACGTTTTGAACATTTTACCACATTCTTTCACCGAGGCATCTGATTGGTCAATTTACAACTTGAATAGCTTACAGTTAAAAAGAATTAAACTAGAAGGATCAAAGACGACTAATGTTTCTCTCTGGATGTTTGGATCTTGGTTTACAGCGTGCAAAGAACGAGCTTGTAAGAGACTCACTCCTCAGAAAGGCGGCCTCTCCCCCTCCGCCCTGACTCGCATGGAGGCCGCAGACCAGAACAAAAACAAGGGCAGGAGCCGGCGTGAGTCCAGCCGACAAAAACCACAGTGTGCCACCTCCAGCGCCAGGAGGAACTATCAATCAGTCTGATGTAAACACAGCCAAAGGGCAGACGAAACAGACGAAGACGCAGCAAAAAGCCCAGCAGAGAACAAACAGAAAACGTTTATTATTGCGCTGCTTTAAAACAGCCAGAGTCTGGAAAGTGACGCGTTGCATGGATGAGCGCATCTTCAACAGACGACCAGCTGTCGTCTAAATGAAAGCCCGAGAACGTCATGATTGAAGGACCTTCCATCAGCTGCTG
Source organism: Adrianichthys oophorus (assembly GCA_036245035.1). Classification (NCBI taxonomy): domain Eukaryota; kingdom Metazoa; phylum Chordata; class Actinopteri; order Beloniformes; family Adrianichthyidae; genus Adrianichthys; species Adrianichthys oophorus. The sequence goes on along the minus strand of BSAI01000191.1, from coordinate 1,457,547 downwards.
CTCCTCTGACAAAACCCTGAGGCAGTTGTCTTCATGCTGCCGTTGAGTTTCCAGACAGATCTGAGGCTTTGACGCGGCTGAGCGAGCACCATCGTGAAGGCAGTCAGCTGTTTCCACCCTTTGATTGAGCTCAACCGCGTCAAGTGTTGCTCCTGCAGAATGTCTTCCTGGCAGATGCTCATTTCAAGACCCGCTCCGATGAACGTGTTCTTATAGCATCTTTCTGATGATGATGGACACATTCAAAGAAAATTCTCATTAAAATGGCATTTCTGAGTATTTCCCAATTCGTTGTCAATCGGGAGCAGGTGAAAAATGTCCCAGAAAACAACAGTTTTAAAAAAAAATGTTGGTTAAAAATGGCATCATTATAATAAAAAAGACAACAGGGAACACTTTGAAAATAAATCAAATGATGATGGGAGTGGCTATTTTAGAAGTAGAGATTCCTGTGTTCAAACTGTGATCCATGTTTAGCTTGAGCTTCTTTTAAGTGATGTCATGAGGATCAGTCAGAACCAATAATTTAACAAAACACAGGTCAGCGTCATTCAAAGCAAGTCAAATATTTCATGCAATATGTTGAACACCTCACACAATTTTCATTCTTACACCAATGTTCTGAAGCAATGCGAGGTCCTGTGGTGCATTTTGAACGTCGGGTGCTGCATGATTCTTGAGTGGTGGTGCATTTATGGCGCCACGGCAGTGTGCTGGCAATGATTGTTTTGACATGGTTGTTTCACCTCTACTGATTTACCTGCTTTAGACTACGGTCACAAATCCCAAGATGCCACACTGCGGCAACCACAATGCAAGTTTTCATCAAATTCAGCAGGTAGCTGCGTTTGTAATCGAGAGGCCGCAGGCACATTTTTACACGCTGCACGGTGGCTGTGGAGGTTTTAAGAAAAAGTTACAATTTTAAGGCGACCGGACAACTTTTCTCTAAAGGTTGACATCGGTCCGTGGCTGCCTGGGCTGATTTGGAGGTTGCGTGATGACGGTTCAATGACAGGATGGCGCCGTTAAGAAATCAGGTGACAGCTGGGCGGCCACATCTGGATCGCAAACCGGCAGCAGCTCCGACTGGACGATGTTCCCTATCCGAATTCTTCCCTTTGCCCTACCACTTCTCCCCTTCCGCGACATTTAGCCGTCCAAATGGAGAGCTATGGAAAAATAGTGTCTTCAAATTCACTACCACTCGATGACGTCACCAATAGTCGCCGGTTAGCTAAGTTAGCGTGGAGCTTCCAGCGCTTGAATATACACAACAGCAGTTTTATAACTTTAAAGAAGTCATTTACGTTTAAATGTAAACTTGTGTGCTTTAGAGCGCATCCACGTGAAGAAAAGTGGTTTTCCGCGGCAGACCGCGACGCGGTACTCTCTCGTTATGCAGGGCTCTGTATCACTCTGCCTCAAGGGTAGCCCTATAAAAAAACTATTTTTGGACACCACTTTCAGTACAAATGCCCCTACAAATGGAGTGGTAGGGTCAAGGGGGAGGGTGAAGGGAGGAATTCAGATTGGGCCTAAATGTCTCTGGACAGCGGCCGTCCAAATCAAGTGCCACCGGCTGCTTGGTAGCCGGGGCGTATAAAGAAAGCAGGCTATTCTGCACTTCCCGACTGCCACCATTTATATTTATGACCACGCCAATGATTTTCCCAAAAATCTGGCGGCAGCATGAAATCCTGCAGATTCTGCCAATGCCTCCCCATGACGTAGTGGTGTTTGTCATCTGAACTCTACCGTCACAAGAACAAATCAAATACATGGTGATGATAGTCATTTTCCCATTTTACATTTTAGTCATTTTCAAGTTATTCGCTTCGCCTTTTCCAGCAATGGTGGAAGTTTCCTAAGGATATGCAGTATTTTTGTGACCGTTGGAAGCTCTCTCAGCAGAACTTGTTCAAGCCACACTCACACTGGTAGCACCAGAACGGTTTCTACCTCCTCCGGATGGAAGCGTAGGATGTGCTTTTGCAAATTGGTTGTGTTCCCTACATGTTTCTTTTTGGTCTGACAGAACTTACACACCGCATGACTTTTATCCAAAGCCAACTGGCCGTCAACGTTGAAGTCGGGCCGGTCGTAGGGCGCGATCTGCAAAGGCACCCGTGTTTGTGTGAACGTCATAAAGTGTCTGAGTGAAAATCGCCCCGCGGTTAGTTCTGCTTGTTACTTTTACTTTAAATTATGTTCATTTTTCAATCATCAGTTATGTGAAATTCATAAAACAATTCAGAATCGTGTATGTCTTGTAATCGATGCATCTAATAATTGAGCTCAGGAGCAACGTTTGGACCTGAAGACAGAAGCTGTGAGGCTTTTTTAAAGCGCTCTGAACTTTCTTTGTGCTGAAACTCAGCAGGTTGTTCTGCATCCTCCTCCTCTGAATGCACCTCTGCGGCTTCTTTCTTTCCCCAGAAAAGACCAGAGCGTCTCCACTGTTTTCTCTTTGAAAGCCCTCTGGCCGCTTCAGCGTGGAGCCTCCCCCGACTCCATTCACCTGCCACAGGCGCCGCGTACGCTGAGCTCTGACACATGCGCTGGTTTGACTCATGATGACGACATGCTGGATTCTGTCGCAGGAGAGTGGGCTTTTGAAGGCAACGTGGCTGTTGAACTATTTTAGGGTGCACCTCTGGCTCCCTTCAGCCTCCGCACTCTGTCCATTTCCATTCAAGTATTCTGATGGCCACCGTGAGTCACTGCGGTGATTTCCCAGCCTGCTTTTCACAGCCTGATTCTCAGGATGAGCAGAACATTTTAAAAATTCATGATGGCTCCATTAAATATAATTAGCATCATTTTTTTTCTTCTGAATGTGTTTTCAGCCTACCCTGCACTTTATATTCAGTACTTAAAATGCTTAATAGATCACCTCTGCATTCATTTTCCAGCCTCAAGCAGTACTTTTTTATTTTATGCTGGCAAAAACTTTTTTTTGCCAGCATCAAACAGGCCCATTCAGATTTAAACACTATTTTGGACTCATAAAGAAAAGGCTGTCCATCTAGGATGATTTCAAACCAGTTTGCTTTTTTCAGCCAAAATAAAATAAAAAGCAAGCATACCAAGCATACTTTCTACATAAAAAAGCTCATGTTTTCCTCTGCTTCTGATTCGCAACGTTTTGAACAAAGAAATGCACATCCTGATGTCTTTATGTTGTTCTGTCATCAGAAAGATGCCACAAGAACATGTTTAAGAACACCATTTCATCAGAGTGTGCTCTTCTTAAAAAAGCCAATTCTTACCTTTCCACTTATCCCATCAGGGGTAATCACGACCAATAAGCTTTCACTGATTTGCAAAGGTGACACAACCCCTGTGTTTTTAAGGCACAGATAGGCAGCAGCATGAAGGGTGTGGCCTAAGGACCCTCAGTGGATGTTTTGCTCATTGCACGCCCTGGGAACCAAAGCCAGACAGTGACAGTCCTACACCCCGCCAACTGAGCTACCCAGCCGCTAAATCACATTAACCCCAGACTGGGAGGTTAGAGTTGGCGAGGAACCTGCTTTTGAAAAATATTGGGTGTCAGAAGAAATGATGGTCAACCTGAATATCAGAAACAAAAGTAGGAAATAAAAACAAAACGTGACAAATAAAAACTTTGTCTAGTGGGGACATTAGCCGTGTGGGACCTTAGACTGGACCTCGGGTATGCAGAGACCCAGTTTCTACCCAAACTATATCACAGCACGTTCCAAATTATTCTGCTAATGATATTTTCTACGATTTTTCTAAATCCTCAATACAAATGACAGTCAGTATAATGTTCAAGCCACTAACCATTAGCGTATATATAAAATGTTATTGAACAAATGTTAGAAATCATAGTATTCATTCATTCATTCATTTTCCAATCCGCTTTATCCCTTTTGGGGTCACGGGGTTGCCGGAGCCTAACCCGGCTACTCATGGGCGAAGGCAGGGTACACCCCTGGACTGGTCGCCAGTCTGTCGCAGGGGCCACAATCACACACACACACACATTCACACCTACGGACAATTTAGAGTAACCAAGTAACCTATGAAGCATGTTTTTGGACGGTGGGAGGAAGCCGGAGTACCCGGAGAAAACCCACGCATGCACGGGGAGAACATGCAAACTCCACACAGAAAGGTCCCCCAGCCAGGACTTGAACCGGGAACCTTCTTGCTGTGAGGCAGGAGCGCTAACCACTGCGCCACCGTGCAGCCCTGTTTGGAAAGTTGTGTTGTTTTATTGGAGTGAATCTGGGGAATCTTGCTCCAGGCTTTTTCTTTCACAGCTCTATTCTAATATTTGATTCAAATTTCAGGCGGGAACAAACCACAACTATTAATTTCTCCTCCATGATCCATTTTCAAACAGCTGGTACTTGCAGGAATGAACAAGGGGCATCACCCAAATGTCACGACCAAATCCAATTCCCTGATTGGTCAAAGTTCAACTGGTTTAACTCTAACCCACGTTCAACATCAATCAAAGTGTTTTTAAGTTATGTCAGTGACCAGAGCAACCTCCTCTCTCAAGTAAGGTGTGTTTGTTTCAGGGAGAGATGTGAACATGGCGTGCTCTTCTGATAACCATCCTGTGGCTGTGGAAACCGTACAACGCCTTTGTCACTGGGATGAGGCCAGATGAATGTTGGAAAGAGAGTCAGTGTTTCTAACAAGCTTCTTTCCTACATGCCGTCTCATGTGACAAACCACAGGTCAGCTCTGACCACAGAACACAACCCCACCCTCTGATGGGGACGGCAGAGAGGACCCACCTTTAAATGTAACGAACCACAGAGATGAGAGAATCACAAGAGACTTGATTACACTTTAATCAAATGTTCACATTAAATGATGTGTGATGGAGTAAATACATACAGTACATGACACAATGACTCCATTAAATATGATGATTGTCAAAGAGAGTTTCATTAATTTCTTGAAAGAGTGTGTACAAGAAGGGCGACATGGTGGCGCAGTGGTTAGTGTCTCAGGTTACAGTGAGAAGGCAGAGGTTTGAATCCCAGCTGGGTCCTGCTCCTCATGCACGTTTCTCTTGTTTCCTCCCACGGTCCAAAAGCATGTTTCATGTTACACTGAGGATTCTAAACTGTGAATCTCTGCAACGGACCTGTTACCTGTTCCGCCTGTACCTCGCCATCGTCCAACAGTAGTTGGGATAGGCCCCAGCATCCTCATGACCCCAAAAGGGATTTAGCAAAGGGATGGATGGATGGATTGATGGCATGGGAAGAAGCAAACTTACATAGTTCAACCCCTATTGTGTTTTACTTAACTTTTTGTTACATAGCTAACCATAATGGTTGTCACAGTTACCATAATCCAGTTCTTCATTTCTATTTAGTTAGTTATACTTTACCAGTGCAAGTTCAGATTATTTAGTAAATCAAATCAAATATTAATAATCATAACTATGATGAAGTACTTATTGATTAGCATAAGAAGACATGAATCAAAATGAAGTGTTGATAGTTAAAATGCATTTACTCTTACCTTGCTTTTTGCCAAGACAAAAGTCTGTCTTTTGCTGTTACTTTTTTCTTCCTCTTTTTCCTTTTAGAACAACAAACTTAAATTTCTCATAATCCAAGATTACAACTTCCGACTCAGCTTCTGTGTGGAATGCTGCCCGTTTCTTCTCCCCTTTGGTTTCCATTGCAACCTGTGAATTCAGTGAAGGGGCATTTACGTTTTTAGCGTGCATTAACTCTGGGCTACAGAGAGGAGGGAGTTGTTTTAACTCTTTATCACCGGAGCTGTTGCCGGCTTCAGCAAAATGACACACACTTTTTGAGTTAACCTAACTTTTCAATTGTTTCCACAATTATTGTAATTCCAACAGATTCCACCACAAACAGCAAATATTCATTTCTCCTTTATCATCCATTTTCAAACGGTTGGTACTTTTCTGAACTGAAAGGGACGCCGTCCATACGTCACATCCACATCTGAGTCCCTGATTGGTCAAAGTTCAACTGCTTTCACTTTCAACGTGCGTTCAATGGCCGCATGTTTTGTACCTAGAGTTTGAAGAAACTTGCATAGCTACTCGTGAACCCAAGAGTTCTGCAGTCTGAAAGGCACGTTTAAGCTTGTTTTTGTAGACTTTTTCTAGTCGCAGAAGGCAGTGTGAACGTAGCTTCATACGCTAAGTTAATCAAGCTTTGGGAACTTTTGGGTGATTTTACCTGACTGCACTTTTTTACTGTGTAATCAGTGTAAAGCAGGACGTCAAAGTTTTGACCTTCAAATTAAATGTTAACTATATCCCCATGACTTCATGCTATAGGAGTAAGTAGGAATGTTAGCCGATGTTTATAAATGTTTTTTTTTTTTATCAACAGACAGGGAAACTATAAGACAGAAAACTCCTCTTCTTTCTCCCATGGTTTCCTGCTTTGAGCTTTTATTTTTGCGAGGGAGCGACATGCAGAAAACACTTGGACTTGAAAGTTATGATAAAGAGTTTTTGGTTCACTGTGTTGCTTTATTCAAGTTCATTGTTTTTCATTGTTGAGTGTCTGATTCCAAACCGCAGTTTGACTCTTGACGTCCCCGAATGCGGGTGCCACGGGGACTCCAGACTTATCCAGACAGAAACACCATCCATCCTGGGCGATGACGCGTTTACTGCTGCCTTGTGTGTTGTTGTTACTCTGCTCACTTTTGGCTTCCCACATCCGTCCTCGGGGAGTGTAGAAAAAGAAAACATGAACGCCGGCTGGCGAGCGAGCTCCGATCTGATCACAAACATTAGCACGTCGGCGCAGAGGATCTATATTAGGGTGCAATAACTCATGGGGAGGATTTTTTTCAGTCTTGCACTAATCAACCCTCTGTTGAGAAAAAAATAGTTTATATCTGTTCAGCAGCTCCAAATAGGCACAGATTGATGGTTTGGGATGCAGACGTGCCTCGGGGAGAGACCGCTGGTGACAGGAACTCTGGGAAAATTTGGAGACTGGCTTGACCTTCTGCACAGGAAGTGGTTTGGGTGCTTTTTGATGGAAACAAAGCTGCTGTATAATTCATTCATTCCACAGATGGAACAAATGGAAATAAACCTCTTTAAAAGGGGAGGAGAAACGATCAAAGACCCTTTGCCAGGTTCTTAGTTAATTTACCACCGTACCTTAAAGTGAGTTTTTTGCAGCTGTAATAAAAATAAGATGAATTTGTTTGAACTCTGCAAGCAGCAAACCTGTTTTTCAGCCTTGTAGCTGCACTTCTTCCTCCTGCGTCTGTCCTTTCTTTCTTTCTGAGAATTTCTCATTTCATTTCCTGCACAGGCTTTATAGATTATGAAAGTGCATCCCTGAACTTGAACAAAACTGCACGTTGTTGCCTTTGCTTTCACTAAGGTTTATTGAAAATCCTGACTTGGTGATTCGAGCAGAAAGTCTGTAATCCGGCCTCTAATTAGGAGAGCAAACCGCATTGATCAGATGTGAGGGTTTGTTTGATAAATGCTGATGTCACGGTCATCTGAACTGATAATGGATCTTCCAGAGGTGCTTGACAGAATTGGATCAAAAGTTTCAAAGCTGATTGAGTTATTTCCTGTTGACCTGCAGCTCAAAGATACGTCATTTGTCTTCCAGCCAAAGAGTTGCTGGTTGCTTGGGGGTAGATCACCTCTATTGGTGCATGAATGAGTACATGAGGGGAAGTGTAGAAGCCCAAATACCTGTACCGACCATTTATCTACTGACTGTTACTGCTTTAAAAATGTGTCAAATCAAACTTTTTTTATAAAGCATTTCACAAACTCAAGTAACACGAAGTGCTTAACTGAATAAAGGCGTCTTTAAAACTAAAAACCAAAAGCAAAACAATGACCTTCATTTAAAATAGACAGAGTGGCCTCTGTCAACCCCTGACCCCGACCACGCCCGATGTCATCCATCCATCTTCCAGACCTGCTGAATCTCTTTTGGGGTCTCCAGGTTGCTGTGGTCTATCACAAATACCTGTGGAGCACGAGTGATGCTGTCACTTGGTGCCCTTTATGCAGCAGTCCAGATGTTAGTCAAGTGAGCAGACTGACTCCTTACTGACTGCAGATGCCTGTAAATGTCCCCACAATCTACATTCTGTCTAATTTCCTCATTTCTAACAGTCAGGCGTCACAGAAGCAGCGCGCACTTGAACAGCACTAACGGACTTCTTGTGCAGGATTGTAGTGGTTGAAAAAAATTCAAATTGTAAATAAAAATAATAATGAACAATAAAAATTGTCAAACTGTATGACTCCTCTGACTTTGAGCTTTTTCTTGGGGAGATCTTTATGGTTGTTTTTGTGTGTGTGTGTGTGTGTTCATTTTGTGTGGTAGGAACCTGGAGCAAAACAAATGACATTCACAGGGAAACAGATCACCTTTCAGGCAGCTTTAGGCTTCTAGATTTACAGTCAGAACTTAGAGCGTGGCCGGAGTTAGATGGAACAAACATGTCCTACCTTTGATTTTTAAAATACAGACGTGGTAAAAGTAGTTGTTCCCCAAAAACCAACACCTGTTTGGTTCAAAAGTGCCATATAGTTTTTATAAACAAAGTAAATTGCAACGTTCTTCTATAAAGGCGTTTTTGGCCCTTGCTTTTACAATTTAAGGCGATTTGGTCCAACCATTTGATCTCCAGTCATATGAGCACAGCCTGTAGCATGACATGACCCAACATGACACGAGCACAATGGGCACAGAATGTCACCGTTGTGGCAGAGCTCTGGGAGAGCTGGGAAAGGAGTATTTTTGTGACTTAAGGGAATCAAATAGCTGTGGGTGTCCGTCTGATGATCTTTGGCAGTCAATGGAGTCTGTTCAATGAATAACACAGCACCTACTCAGAATCAGCCCACAGGCACCACTAATTGCTCTCACTTAGTTTGCAATTAGTCTTACCTGCTGTCCAGTGTGATTAAGTCACCTTAGAATCAAGAAGCTTTCAGCTTCTCATGGACAACATGTCGGAGGGAAAATCTTAGATCTTGACTCCTTGGTAGTGAGGCTGAGTCAGTAATCAGTTTACACTTCCAATGCGATTCTGCTCAAAACACTAAATTGTAAAAGCTTCAGAGGGTAGAAAACACAATGTGGGTAACAATATTTGCCTCTGACAGCAGCACAGAACAAATAGCGTCGTTCAGATGAACGATTAGCGCATATCCCATGGAGGAAAATCCCGCAAATGTACGTGAAAAAAGTTGAAATCACATGCATCAGCACCATGGTCAGCACCCGTTACGCGCCCTGGCGATGCTTTGGTTTAGTTAAACAATCGGATTCTTCTGGTCCACACCAGTTCTAAGTCGGCTAGCTGCTTTGCGCCAGCCAAGGCATCCCCCCAGGGGGCGACATCCTTGCCTGCTGTACCCACGCCCCTTCTTTAACTCGCCTTCTGCATAGAGACCCAACCCCCCGCCTGAACTAGCCAGACAGGGGGAACGGGAGACCCCCACTTATATGCAGACATTGGAGGAATGTCCGTTACACATACGGTCGTGGAAAGCCACAAATTTGAGTTTGCTACAACAGTCATCAATAGTTTTGCCGTTTTTCAAATGAAGAAATGAATCACATTTGGTTAGAAATGTTCATTAGTTCTGAAGATTTTACAGCTAAAGTCGTTAAACTGTCTCACATGACTGATTATCCTCTACATAACTACAGAATAGACGACCTTTTTTTCTGATTGTCGAAATTACTTCACAGGAGTGCTCCGTTTAAGTGTTACATGATAAAAGAAGGTTAATGAAATCAAAATAGGAAAAAGCCTGAACCTGTCTATTTAATGTACTCATTTTCTATGTATTACAAAAGTATCTCAGTATCGACAGATCCTCAAAACCAAAAAACTCTGAGTTGGATTGAGGCTGAAAAAAACCTGATCGGGACGTCCCAAATTGATATGAGATAGATTCCTCTGAAGTTTTATGAAGATGAAAAAGCACCAATGTGTTACAGAAGTGTGCAAGTGTGCAGATTTTCAGTCTGTTATTGTCAACTATTCCGTTAGTTTGATTAGATTTGAGAATGTTTTTCTATTTTTGGCACAGCTTTTAAACGCTGAGTTAGCACAAACGCTCATTCTTTGTTTGATTCCTGCTTCCTGTGGATCGCTTACCTGAAACTGGTTCCTGTTGTCCACGCGGATGCTAGTTCACAAAGCTTCCTCTCTGCTTAGCTTCCATCTCTTTCAAATGGGAGTGAAAAGCAGGAGATACGGTTACTTCTAATGGGGGAGGAGGATTTCACACCCCACCGGTAGTTCTGCCACCAGAGATCCAGGCCACTGCTGCTAAAACACGACAAAAAACAGCCGCAGGTCTGGCAACAAAAGCAAGGGTGCTCTGAGGAGATTTCTGCGTGACAGTCATGATAAATAAAGTAAAGTCTGTCGTTCTGCGTAACGTGATTCACCGAAAAAACAAAGCCGACGCGGCAGGTTTTTACTGCTTTGTGGAGGGCATGGAAAGAGATCAGCATCAATCTGTTGGTTCTTCTCAATGAGTGCAGATGACAAACCGCCATCAACTCGTTTCAGTCAGTCATCAGCCTCAGTCCTGAGCTCAGAGCCTGGATTCAACTCCTTTAGGAGCGGGATAGAACTTTCACTGGGCTTTTTTCTTCTGCTTGTAGTAATTGGAAAGCACTTCTGGCAGAGATGGAGGCTTTTTCACAGGCCAGAGGTGACTTTCAAAAGTGAAGCTGTTGCGTTTGTGTCTGCTTCCCCAAAAAAACACCACATGGCTAAATGGAGGGGCAGTGATAGTTGCGTTGGCTCTAAAATGGAGCGGCCAATCTTTAGTGGCGACAGCTTTGAAGGTATATAAACAAATCAAAAAAGATTGTATCCCATTCTTACCGGATAACACCAACAACACAGGCTATGAAAGTGTTTACACTTTTGTATAGGAGGAAATAGGGAATATCGTAATGATTAAAATACTTTATAACAAGGTAAATATCAAATAGTTTAATAATAAATCGCATTCAGTTCAGGCTGACAGATAAAACCAATGACTGTGTATGAGAACTGGACCAAATGAGTGTGACATCACCCATAGAAAATGATGTACTTCCAGCTCCGTCCAAATCAGGTTCCCATTTTTTTTTGCAATACTGCTGCCGCCATATTCAACCAGTTCAACCTTTCAACAAATTTAGCGCCAAACAGGTTGACCAATCAGGGAGCCAGATTTAGTTGTGACATACGGATAGCACCCTTTTCAAAACGCAGAAGTCCCACCTGATTGATACGGGATCATGGAGGAGAAAATAACTTCAGATTGTGTCTGACCGGAATGCCATGACATCAAGTCTTTCCTTTATGGGAATAAAGCTGTAAAAAAAAAACCTGGGGCCAGATTCACCAGATTTACACCGCTTTGACATTTGGCACCATTGCCAAAGTCTACTGTTGTACATGAGCGTGTTCAGAGCAGCAGCTGCATTATTCATGACCCACAGACACGTCATGATGATTTAAGTAACGCCTTTCATGCTGTCCAGTTCTTGCTGCTTTCCTTATTGTAACAGTCTTTCTTTTTCTCTCTTTATTTTACGCAGCTTTGGTGGTGAGATTTCTGACCAGACGCTTCATCTGGGAGTACGACCCGACACTTGGTAAAGAACATTTTGAATTTTAGCCACAGATTTTCACCTGACAAGTCCACAACAACAAAACCGCAGCGTAGACATCAAGACACAAGTACACTGCTTATAGCAGCTGGGATTTCAGAAAAGGAAGGGATTGATGGATGGATGAATAGATAGATGGACGGTTGGATAGATTGGTGGATGGATGAAGTAAATATGAGTTTTGTAAAGGTTGTGTTCTCAGAATAAGCACGTTCTGTTGTAGCAACAAAATTAAAATGACTTCCTCAACTTCATATATACTTTCAAACAAAAAACTGTACACAAAAAAAATAACATTTCAGATTGGAAATTTGCCGAAGCTTAGAGAAGCTCGGCTTCACCACTGAGCTGATCTGGTGATCAAGTTTAAAATGACTCAAGTTAGTAACCGTTGCCTTTGAAAAGTCAGTCAAAAAGCCCAGATCAGCTGGAGACTGTTCTCCAGGATCATGTGATCCAAACACTAATACTTCTGTTTCTTTTCATTAAAACTTTGGAAACTCAATCCTTAGTATCAATAAGGCATGATACAAGTGGGCACTGTTGGGGGTAACGGATTCCAGAGTAACAAATGACAGTAATTTTGTTACTTTTGTCAGTAACAGAGCAACGTAACGAGTTACAGTTCAAATTTCTGTAATTCATTACAATTACTAGACTATAGAAACCCCCATTACTGCGTTACCTTGGTTTGGCTCTGATATTTTCTCTCGGTCAAATGAAATGATTAATAAAAAGATTAATAAAAAGGGGAAAAAAAACAGAGTAACTGGTGCATACGCGCACGCATGTGCGCGCAGAATTGGGGATCGGTCAAAGAATCGACATGCCCTCGTTGCTGCAGTCTCAGTGCTTACCAAACTGGCTCAAACTGAGACCAAACGGACGCTGCCAGGAGTCCTGTCATCTCAGCAGAGCAGACACCTGCCCCGTTTACTGATGTCATCTGAATCAGATTGGGAATTTCTGGACCAGAAACAGAAATTCCTTTTCTTGTCAGAAGCAAACTGCTGCTCTGAGTAGAGTTCTGGTTCTTGCAGCTTCAGTTCTCGCATTTGTGTTTCTTTTTTACGGTGATTATGTTTTTCCAGGAAGGCTCATAGAGTAAAAGGTCATATGATTAATGCTGCAGATTAGATTTCTTATGGACAAATGGAAGTGATTCAGTCATCTTTAATGCAGAGTGGCCTTTTCAATCAGCGGCGGTGGCTGAAACCACTCCGCACTGTAAATACAGGACACAAAGACAAAGTGCCTCATTTCTAGGAAGCTTTTTATTTCCTGCTTGTAAACAGCAGTTAGAGGCCTGTGTTTTTCTCTGACATAAAGGCCTTCAAGTCGGTGTAAACAAACAAACTGTGAGATTTTTTCTCACCTTCCTGGTGTTAAAAGCCAATAAGAGGCTGTTTGTTGCAACTCTTTTGTGTCATGTCTCAATATCCCAGCTTGCTAAAGTGTCAGGCCCCTTTTGTTCATCATAGATCACATTTTTTTTTACAAAGAAATCTGCTGCCTTTTTATTAAAATGTCAGAGCCGTTCCCTCCCATGAAAGTGTTGCTATAAGCTCCAGCATCCTGCTGCATGCGCGGTGTGTAAACTCCATTAGGAACGTGCTTTTGAAGGCAAAAAGAGGGATAACGGCCTCCTTGGTTACCACGAGAACCAGCGTGATGACCGACAAAGCGCAGCTGGATGTCAGGATGTGAAGAACAGCACAGCTGGTGGCTGTCGGTAACAAATCAAAGTAGCCACGAAAAGGTGGAAACATTATTAATGCACTATTAAGGGCATGTCACACAGGTGGGGGTGGGTGGCTTTGACACTCAAATGTTCTGCCAGAACATGAACTGCCCTTCATCGATCTCAATATGACTCCCAGCAGCTCTCCATTCGTCTCCATTCACGGCTTTATGAGGCGTTCTGTCGGCCCGTGAGCTCCGTGTGACGCCTGCAGGTGGACTCATTTAGCTCAGGCCTCCTTGCTCATACCTGTCAGGATCCTGCGGCAAGTTTTCATGATTGTTCTGGCGCAAAAAACCTGAAGTACAGCGCATCTTTCTAAAACGGAAAAAACACAATAAAAGCAGCAATATATTTTAATAATCGCTTTCAGGTAAAGTCTCACTATGTCCAAAAAAAAAACCAAGTTTTTCTTTCTTTTTCTGTGCAGATCAACTGTTAAACTGGAACAGTTTACAATAGCAGTGAGCTTCAATAAAAATACAAACATCACATTTGTGTTAAAAGTTTAACTTTTAGTTAGAGAATAAAAAAGATGTCATTCTGAGGTTTTATTATTTTTCCTTTGTTTAAATCCAAAATGTAACTGAAAACATGTTCTATTTGATTTCAGTTAAAAAAGGAGCCCGGCCACTATTACGGACTGACGAGCATCTGTTAGACCCAGCTTTTATTAGAGACAGGCCACAATTAGAAGATAGACGGTAGATCAGCTGCCAGTTTTCAGCTGCTCCCTTCTGGATTCTCGCCTTTTGCGTATCTTTAAAGCCTTAAACGTGAGCGTCTAAGTTCAGGTTTGAGTCATCCCGCTCGTGCAGGATGAATCAGAGAACACGGCTTGAATTCAGGCTTGAATTTAGACAGAACATACGGCGATCCGCATTCCTCTGTGGATCGAACTGAACCTCCTCTGGCTCCCACAGACCAGGAAACTGGACCGTTTCCAGTTCCGGAGTCTGGACTTTAGCTTTCTGCAGAGGAAGCTGATTTTAGCAGAGCGGTCATGGAGCGCCACCTCCTGAAATAGGCGTCCCAGGAGTTGCAGTGTGAGACTCTGGAAGATGCAAACGCTTCCAGCCAAACAGCTGCACATGCCCCCCTCATGGTTCTCTGACATTCTCTGACATCACTGGTGTGCAGCTCAGCCTCAGGAGCGATGGGGGGGCACATGAGCACAGCAGGGGGGAGCGCTGCAGGTGATCAGCTGACAGCTCGTCTTCATCTAACTCTGTCACTTTAATTTCCTTTTTTCAACCTCAACCGTCAAGAGACGAGGAAGAAAGACTCTTAGCATTTCTGCATTTAGCATCTGTTTCTCGGCTCATTTTGAAAATTCTGCTTTTTTTTAATCCAGCTGTGATAGAAAAAACAAAAATATCTTAAATTGAACTCATCAGGGTTTTTGTTTGAAGCTCTAAAAAACACAAGTTCATGAAGAAATTGGAACTTCTAAAAGGTAAACTTGAAAAAATAGCAAATAAAATGAAAACTGCGCTATATGGCCTCCGGGCACTACCCGCCCTCGCCGCCCGCTTTTGACCCGCCCTCACTGTCTGCTACCGGCCCCTCGCCCTCCCCTTCTGCCCCTACCACCCTGGTCAGCGCCGCAGGTTACAAACTGATTAAAGTCACTTTTTTTTATAAATGACATCTTTTCCATTGATTTTATCTCCGTAGCAACCAGTGCGAGGAACCTGACTATATATTTTTTAGTAGAATCTGCAAAAGTAAAACTTTTTGATTTTCTTGACAATGATTTTCTTTGGTTAGCCACGCCCACATTCTTAACATGTTCATGTTTATGGTTTTGTTCAGCCTGAGCCTTTGGAAATCCCTAAATTGTGTGTGTTTTACTTTCATCAGTGGACTTTGAAACAGCCCCAAAAGAAATTTGTGTCGCACTCATTTTGTGGCTGCTTCTCCTGCTGTGATGTCATCATTGTTTGCTTCTTTTTCCCCGAATACTAGGTGCGTTAACACTGGGGAGTTTGTGAGTTTGTGTTGGGGATGACATCTTCGCTGGAAGGTTCAGTAGGAAAGAAGAATCTGGAAAACAATCTGATCCTTGTAGTCCAGGACCGCTGAGGGACAAGATAAAAATATGAAATAACTTATTCAGAACTCATTTTATCATAGTGGGACTGATTAAAATGTGTTTGTATTTTTAAGTTGATCACATTGAACTCTCTTTTCAGTAAGGAAGCCAAAACAACCTTTTTTAATTCATCACAAGTCTAAAGTTTGCTGTTTAGGGTGTAGCTGTTTAAAACATGCGACAGTGGGGACAACAGCCTTTTTATAAACTCCTCGCCTCAGCAAGAGTCTGACTGAGAGAAGAACAAGTCCATTTGTCTGCTCTGACTCTCTATAGAACCAATCAGGATGGAGTAAATCCATCAGAGGACAGCTCAAGTGAGGAATTCCAGAAAAAAAGAAGTCAGGAAAGCCAGATGAGAAAATGAATATGTCCATAAAAGGTTGCTCTGGTTAGAGATGCTGGTCAGGGACTCGTGATGTAAAGGAAGAAGACATGAGCATGATGCGAGTGAGAAGGAGGCAGAAGGTCGGGTTACATAGCAGCTGGTGGCTGAGGTGGCATCTGAATGGAGCAGCCAAAAAGAAGGAAATCAAACACCAAAAAAAGAATAAAACAGTCAAAAGAGAAATTCAGTCACATTTGAGAGCATTTTTCTGAAATGACTCCTATTCTTTGAGAAAAAAAATTCAATTTGGATCACTGTGTCTACAACAAGAGAGCCAGAAGACTCCAACAGCTCACTGAAATGCAGCGTGTTGATTTAGGCTGAAAAAGCAGGAATTTTTTAAACCAGCAGGTGTCCTTACTTTAACCAGCAGAAGAAAAGGCCCCCCACCGACAGCCAAATGACTCACCATCCGAGGAGAAAGTTTTCTTTCACTTTTGATTTTCTGAATTTTACCAAATAAAGGCAGAGTTTAATCCGTCTGGCTCTGATGGCCAACAGGTGAGACCCGAATGGGCGGTTAAATCACAAAATAAGGCCACATCAGGTTCTGTCTCTAAACAATGATCCAGTTCACTGAGTCACAGGTCTAAAAAAAGCTCTCTTCTGTTTCCAGAATCAACGTACCGCCATCAGGCCAGCATCGATGACGAAGTGGTCACCATGGAGATTCTGGATACAGCCGGGCAGGTGAGACCAGAACCACAGTCGTGCGCACAAGTGTTCTCAGTGGTCTTCAGAGTCTTGCCAATGGTGGTTATAGATTGGTGCTGTCATCAGTGTGTGAATGGGACTGTGACTGTGAAGCACTTTGGGCCTTCTAAGAAGGTAGCAAAGCATTACATAAGTATACTGTTAGTTATCTGTCAGCTATAATGCACCATACACTCAACCGTAAAGTGATCAGAATTAGGTCAATGGAACCTCAGGTGTGCAGACATCACCAACGTTCTGCAGAGACCATCACTACGAACCTCCATCGTAGTGGAGATCATTCTCTGGTTCAATCCCTCATCTGCATCACATGAGTCTGGGTTTGGCAGTTGTCTGACTGCTTTATGCTAAGTGTGAAGCATGGTGGAGGTGGCATCATGGTTGTGGTGCTGGGCTTGACCCTATAGTTCTGGTGAAAGAACCTTAGTTTACCGGGAGGAAATTGTGGAAAAATCCATACTCTGTTTTGAAGGAACAGTTTTCAAGCAGTGAGAGATGGTCAGGTAGACCATAGGAAGTGATTCCATTTACCACATTTACCACAGCCAGATTATTGAACCTTTGGTTAAACTAAAGAATGTGAAAGATCATAAAATACTTCTTTTCTTTGCGTTTATTGATTCTTTTTCAAGACACTTTAACAATAAATGACCATATATTTACAGCCTACAATTTCTATTTTTTACGTTTAGTTGGTGGACAGTTGGTGGCGTCCCTTTGGGATTTTTATCAAGGAAAAAGTGCAGGTTTGGTTAAAAAAAAACACAGATTAAGAGGTGTAAGAGCCTTTTCTCTGAAATCTGCAGTCTGTAATGAAGTTACAATATGAATGAATGACAGGAGAAGTGGAAGATGTGGAGGGTCTTCTACCAACTCAATCCAAAACAAGTCTTTATAAAGAGAATTGGGTCAGATGAGGCAAATGTATTCATACTCAGATGTATTTTTATTTTCTTCTGAAGCAGGAAAAATGAAAGCTCTAACAAACAGACGTAGAGATCCATAAAATGAGACAGGAAGTTGAGTAGAAATTGAGTGGTATTAATGTTCCTTTTCAGTTCCTGTTACAAGAATATCATTTCTTTCTGATTCAACTGTCGCCTCTAGAACTGTAAAAAAAAAAAAAAAAATCACTTTTTGTTTTTGTGAGAAAAAAATCAGTCAAATGATTTTCTTTTACTTTTTTAAAAGACATTTTCACACAGTTTAAAATTGTATTCCTGGATTTCAAATCGTGGATCAGGAGCGGATGAAAAAGCTTGTAGCTGTGATGTCATAAATACAATCGGTGGGCCTCAAGCTCACTTGTAGAACTTTTTTTTTAACTTTGTCTAAAAAATGCATCTTCTTAATGAAAAGACCTCTGGGAAGGCTTTGAACATAAATCAGAAGATGATAGGAGTGGGACTTCAAGCTAACTTCAGTTTCTAATGTATTTATCATTGAGTATTTTTACAAACTTTTTTTTTGTTTCTGCTTTTCAACATGTGTTTTTTGACACGTCATTTTGAAAAACAACAGCTCTGCTCTTCCATGTGTTTATTCTAAGAGTGGTGAGTCTGGTAAACAAAGTCACCGGATTTATGTGTGTTGTTTTCCTGACTGAACTCATGGCTGTTCTCAGCCTCGGCTGAATTGGTTCCTAAGTGAGTTTTGGCATGACCTCCCTTCTCCCTGAGCAGAAGGAAAATAGTCACACTTATTTTAATAGGATAATTTCATTGACTTATTTAGGTCTGAACATGTAATTCCGCGACAACATCTTTACCTTATCAGGAATTCAACACTGATTCAAATGACAAAGTCTCTGTCCAACACGGTTTTGTTTCTTTAATAATTTTTAGTATTAATAATAAGTGGATGGATATCTATTTTTTATGATTTCACTTTACTTTTTCAATTAAAGCAGCATAAACTCATGGTTTTTTCCAGCTTCATCCTGAGTAACATGAGTTAGAACCAGAATTAGAAGCAATCTTCATCAAATAGATCTTCAGAATTAGCATAGATTGGGCTAAATGGCGTTTTCTGATTAGGGAAAATCGTGTCAACAAGAAAAAGGGATCCAAAAAAAAGCTCCACTTGTTTTCAGCGTGGATGAACGTGCGCTGAGTCACCTCTCCTGCCTCCTTTAAAGACAGTCAGCGGTCGTTTTATCTGCACTTACATGGATGTGAGAATGATGCCCCTTCACGTTAACATTTTCTCCAGTCACGCTCTGACCATGGAGGAGAGCTTGCGTAAGTCCTCTGGCAGAAGATAAATTTGCTTCAGCTCTGCGTGGGTGTTCGGCTGGAGGCTGATTTCCCCTGCGACACTTCAGCGCCGTCATCTCTTCCTCATTACACTGCAGACTATTTTCAGCCAGCTTTAGAAACAGGACTTCCAGGCTCTGTTGCGTTTGGTCAAACTTTGCTCTCGCGATATCAACGTTTCTCCTTTGGAAGAGTTTAAGATGCTGGTCAAGTGCAAATTTTCACACATTGGCAGAAATAAACTGCTCTTTTTTTTTACTCTAAACTTTACATTTTGAAAACTCTCTGGGAGTTTCAATCATTTACTTTTACTAGCTTATACCATGAGTCAATTGCCCAAATTTCTACCCGGAAAGAAGGAAGTTAGCATTGCAAATTTTTACTGGTTGTGCTCTTCAAATAACCACATCCTTAGATTTTGCTTTGAAAGATGTAAAAGTAGAATTTGTTACAATTTAGAGCCTAAAAACAAATAAACATCTCTGCTTTTGTGATGTACTGAAGCTAATGCATGCTAAGCTAATTTGAGCTAGCTAAAACTTTTTGCATGAGCGACAAAGTAATTTATGAGGCCTTGGGCCATGCTACAGGCAAAGTATGGACAAATTCATTTAGCCTCATGTAGTCTTTGTAGTCTTCTTTTCTAGAGTCAACACACTTTTCATCTGCAACCTTTACAAAATCTAAAACAACTGAGGCTGGACGTTTTCAACCAACACAGAAACTGAGCATAAAAACATGATAATAAAAGGAAAAACCTCTAAGGAAATAAAATTACAAAAAATAATTCAAAACAGCTTTGAAACACTAAAGATAAACACCTTCATCCCTTATTTTGATCACAGGAGGACAACCAGCAGAAGGAGGGTCACATGCGCTGGGGGGACGGATTCATCATCGTTTATGACATCACAGACAGAGGAAGTTTTGAGGACGTGGCTCCACTTAAAAGTCTCCTAGAAGAGGTGAAGAAGCCCAAGAACGTCCCTCTGGTTCTGGTGGGCAACAAATCTGACCTAGATCACGTCCGGCAGGTCGGCACAGAAGAAGGGGAGCGACTGGCAGCCGAAATGGCGTGTGCTTTTTACGAGTGCTCAGCTTGCGCCGATGAGGGCGGCACCGTGGCCGAGGCTTTCCATGAGTTATGCAGGGAGGTGCGACGACGCAAAGCAGTCCAAGGCAAAGCCAGGCGCCGCAGCTCCACCACTCACGTCAAACAGGCCATCAACAAGATGCTAACCAAGATCAGCAGCTAGGAGAGAGCGTCTCTGAAGCCTGACGGAGAAGGACAATTTTCTCACAGATATATTTTGACAGTATCTCAGGAGGAGATGTGCTGTGAATGTTTTTTTTTTATTCTCTGATTATTTACAACAAAAAAGAAGTAGAATGTTTTCTTTGTCTAAAGACTTGCAAGAAATCATTTGAAAATTTTATTTTGAAATTTGTCATTTTGGGTCAAATTATTCTTAGCTTTACTAAGACTACATGATATTGTGGTGTAAAGAGCATGCAGAAATCGACATGCGGCATGCAGGGAGCCATTTCATTTATGAACGCACTGAGCAGTAGACTTCAGTTACTTTTCATGGTATGTCTGTTGGGTGAGCATCCATCATGTCTCCATCATCAGTGGTTCCAGAACTTTCAAAACAGAAGATAATTTCAGACAAACACAGATATAACAGACTTCTCTCCTGGTAAATGAATGGATTGTTGTTGATTGTTGTCAGTAGCCTGATATCTAGCCCATAAACGGTCAAGTTCCTGGTGTTTGTCTGAGACTGAAGGACTTTAACATGAGGGGAGCAAACAGGAGGTTTAGGAGACGCTCATCGCAGACCATCACCATTTAATGAGCATAGAAGTGAAGTGCAAAAAAATATTATGTTAATATTGTAAACGACAAGCCATCTGGACGTGTACATAAAGGTGGTAGTAAACAGCCTATAGTACTGCTGTGTCTTATAGCTGGAGTGGACAGAAGCCAACAGTATCAATGGAAAAAGAGGCTGTAAGTCTTTAAATGTGATTTGAATTGTCTCTGATCCAAACAATCATCTGTCTGCTTGTAATTAAAAGCTTATATACTGTATACTTGTATACCTCCAGTTCTTTTCTCAACAGTTTGAATGTTAGATTTCAATGACATATACATCACACTGACTGTGCGCCAGTCGCAGTACACACCAGTAGTTTGAGAAGTTACATCAAAGGACTGGATGGTTCTCCTGGATAGTCCTTCATTTGGCTGCGGTTGAAGCTTACCTGAACTCTGGTGAGGAGCACACAAGTTCATCATCCATTCATGAATCAATTTTTTGAAACTAGCTCAATCCTTTTTTGGATCACATTGTTGCTGGAGCCTATCCCAGCCACTGATGAGTGAAAGTGGGGCACACCTGTACAGGTAGCAGTCCATCACAGCGCGAACCATCACACCCACACATCTAAAAGATAATTTACAATGATCAATCCAGATTTTCAGCTGTAAACTTCGATACATTTAAATACAGGAACTTTATTGTGATTGGCTGTGAAAAAAGTCAAGGCTTTATCTATTGGCTCAGTGTGATGACTAACTGATGACGTGTGGAGTGAAGAATCAGCAACCCAGCATACCTGAAGATGAGGTAGATCTTCCTTTCTGAAATTGCTCCAGAGCTTCACAGAGACAGGACCCAGCTGGGATTAGAACCGCAGCGTTCTCACTGTGAAGCAAGACTGCCAACCACTACCCCTCTGTGCAACCTTAGGTAAACGCCTTGTCAAAATAGTCTAAAGAGGAGGTAAAATGTTTATGTGGCATTCAGAGGACTGTCTGGATTATCACCAATGGTTAGCTGGTCCACTTTGAGGTTGAGAGTTAGGGTCCCTCGTTTTTAGTTTCTAGCAGGAGCATAATGCATAAACCATAGGCTTCCTCTGCAGTAAGCCCGATTTTTACATGTACAAAAATGTCCTTTTTCACCCATGTAAAATAGTTTTTTATAAGTTTAAAAACCTTTTCTGGTTGAAGCAACTTTTTGTTCAAATTTGTCTGAGGCATACATCATTTCAAGCAGCACTGTACTCTGAGTTTATTCATCTACATTTAACTGAAACACAGAGTTTATTGATTCAACTTCAATGCAAATGTCATGTTGTGATTACAAAAATTTAATAACTGAACCAATAGTCCGACACCACCCACAGTATTCTGAAGATAGAAATGACAGAGCCGCATCGACTGGAGTTAGCTCCAACGAATCCTGCCATTCCGAAAAGCAGCCTATCGGTGAAGACCAGAGAAGAAGAACAAAACGAAAAAAAAATTAATTTGAGCTCTAATCAAATCAAAACATCAGATTCGTTTAAATCCTCCAATAGCTTCTATGAATACAAAATTAAACCATAAGCATCTACTAGTTAGTAGTTTTTTTATGTGTGATGTTGCACACACTCCGGGGAGGTGTATACTCTGTAGGTACATGTGCTAGTATGTACCTACAGTTGGAAAAGGTTTGGTGTGAAAAGTCAAAGCGGCAGAAATCTGGTGATTCTTGCTCCGCACTTTTTCTTTCACAGCTCTATTCTGATATATGAAAGACTTGGAGTCATAGAATTCCAGCATGAACCACAATTATTAATTTCTCCTTCATGAACCATTTTCAAACAGTTGGCACCTCTGTATTTTAAAAAAAGACGCCATCTATATGTCACTCGCAGATCTGAGTCCCTGAATGGTCAAAATTCATCTGGTTTAACTTTCACAGACTTCAAAACTTGAATGGCCAAAATTCTCATATACATACGTTTGCACAGACTTTTCATTGAAAGTGGCGACTTGAACATGCGTTTCTGAGCCCAGTATGAAAACAGCAAAAGATGTTTTTGGAGTCAACAAAAAGGACTCCTTCTGAGACCTGCCTCCAGTGGTCATTTGAGAAATTGCAACATGTGATACCTTCGGTGATTTCAAATTTGGGAAGTGAATGTGACTTTTTCTTTTGTAAATGAGCTTTACTCCGGAAGTGGAAGAGTGGTTCTTGATTCAGAGGAGAGAAAAAGACTAAAATGACTGACCTTCAGAGCTGTGTGAATACAGAGCTCCACCACCATCTCATTTGTTGTGATGTCAAACATGGTGGTGTATCGATGAATTTCTCTTCCTTTTAGGCCTGAAAAACAAGCCGTCTCACTTTCTTCCTCCTTTCCTCTAGCAGCACAGTGGCGAGGACCGCTGTGGGTCACTGACTCCTAACAGAGCGCTGCTTTTGGAGAGTAAACCTCCCAAACTACGCCCTGTAACTCCAGATGCCATTTGGGGAGAAACTCAGACAGCCTTCTTTAGTTTGGCTGAAGCAGAAGGGTGTGGCTCTGCTATCGGCTGGGTAATTACAAGACTGGTAAATCTCATAATGAGTGAGGTAGGAAGCCACATTCCTCCTCCTCCGGACCAGCCGGAGGAAAGGGCAGTGTCAGCTTTTCCCATCACAAGATTCAGATTAATCTGATTTTGGTTCTGTTTTAATTCACTTAGTAATTTTCTGCTGTTTTCTTGGTTGAAAATACCAAAATATATTAAAGTCAGAGAAAAAAAGCTTTCAAATCAAGCGTCATGTTTCTTAACAGGCTCACTTTGACAGGAAATATTTGTTATTTGGAAGAAAAATGAAGTGAGGAACAGTTTAGGAGAATGGGTTTGTTTATTAAGGGAACATTACCCCTCTCTGCACGCTTTTCATTTCCTCTGGTTTTTCCCTTCTCCGCCTCCAATTCTATCAAGTGGCTTTCAAGAAAATATCTGCAACCAAATAAACTCCTTAAAATAAACGCACAGTACAAGTAAACATACAAAAGTCAATAAAATCCCCCATGTTTGCTCGTAAAATGAATAAGTCTATAATACAATATCAACTGCTTGGCCTGTCAGTGTGAAATGTTTCGTATTTCTGGGGTTAACAGAGCAGTAAAATCACTGCCATATTCCGCTTCCCCCTGATTGAATGTTTAAACAGGATGTATGGGACATCATCAGGAATTATTCCTGCTCCTGAGACATTTGCTTCCCCTTAGGGATGTCAGAATTAGACATCACATTCATCATATTGAGAGACAGGACCAACTCTGCTGCAAACTTTATCTACAAATGCCTGAAACAGATTTTTTTTTTCATAAAAATCTGTTACCCATCAATCCCAGATTACTTACAAAAAAGATGATGCATTTATAATTTGTCCCATTTACAAATTTAACAAGACATCGTAGAAAATAACCAGTCTTCTCAAACTCATAAACATGAATTGTTTTTGTTGTTTTAGTTATTTACAATTACTGTATTATACGCACTATAGGGCGCACCATCAATGTATGACCTGTTATTCAAACTTTTGTTATATTTAAGGCACAATGAACTATAAGGCACATTAAGCAGGACAAGATGTAGTGCGCATCCAGCAGCGCTGATGTCAGCATGTAACCTCTCCACTCTCCTCAGCAGGCCGCAGACAACCAGACTCGTAAACGTAACTGGTGGCAAGTCATCCAAGAAGTATGCTACAAATCGTGGGATGTTTTCCTCACACTCATTGAGGACTTTCAGCAACAATTTATCTTTCTGCGCTATATTGCTGTGTTGTCGGGCAGAGCTCAAACAGCGCTCTCTTGGAGACCTCAATCCAGCCAGAGTCAAAGATGTTTCCAGCAATTGCATCCTGACTTAGAGTTCTACTTTTCACAACAAGGAATGTTTGTACAATTGCAGCACAACAGTGAACCGGCATCTATCCCAATCCAAAATGGCATTCAACTTTGAGTATGCAACAAGCTAGCAAGCCATCTCTTGCTAATATATAACTCATTGCCATAACCTTGTGAGAAGTGTAAGAAGCATTATCCTTGTAAGAAGCGTTAGCAATGTTAGGGGTGTTGGCCTTGCAAGAAGTGTTAGCCTCTGTAGAAATGTTAGCCATGTTAGAAGTGTCAGACATTAGAAGCATTAGCTTTGCTAGAAGTGTTAGCCATGTTGAAAACATTATCCTTGTTAGAAGCATTATCCTCGTTAGAAGCGTTAGCAACGTTAGAAGCATTGTCCTTGCAAGATGCGTTAGCCTCTGTAGAAGCATTAGCCATGTTAGAAGCGTTAGCCATGTTAGAAGCATTAGCCATGTTAGAAGC
>BSAI01000191.1:1415718-1432522 GCA_036245035.1 Adrianichthys oophorus | reverse complement strand
TTAGCCATGTTAGAAGCGTTAGCCATGTTAGAAGCTTTAGCCATGTTAGAAGCTTTAGCCATGTTAGAAGCGTTAGCCATGTTAGAAGCGTTAGCCTTGCAGGAAGTGTTTGCCCCTGTAAAAGTGTTAGCCATGTTAGCATATTCACCAATAAGTAAAAAATTAAAATAAAACCCAGTGAAACAGATGAATGACATTTTAAAGTTTTCAAAATGTCATTATAAAACACACCATGGTCTTATTTTGTGATGAGCAGATATTTTTCTTTTTAAAATTGGACCAAAATTAAGCATATTTGGTAATTTAACTGTATCTGCTAACCCGTATCTCATTGTTTACATGCCATTCCAATATGGTGTCATTCTTTACGCATCTTGGACAATGGTAACAGGCTAACGTGCCATCTCTGGCAAAATATTTAATTAGTGATGTCACCCACCCACTTGAACTGGTCTAACTACAGAAATAAAAATATCATGGAAAAAAATTGGATGATTAAAAAAACATAAAGGTATCAGAGCAAGAATGGTTATTCTGACCAATAGAGTGAGTAATAGCTGTTTATTTCTCTATAGAAGTTTATGGGATTTTGACTTCTTGGAGCCAGCAGGCACTTCATAGAACCACTTAAAACATGTTACAACTCAAAATTTTCCCAAAGTATAAAGCACAAAATGTGATGGTTTATTAATAAATTTTCTTTAAAAAGACTGAAAAATTAATTTCACCATGACAGCTAAAACCCTTTTCTGATGAAGCCCATAAAGCCGAAATGGATATTTCAAAAAGGTTTTCTCATAGAAAATAAAACATAAAAACAAAACACCCTATTTTAGCTTAGTTTATGATAAAAATAAGATAATTTTAATAATTTTACATCTGAGTTGTCACAGTGTATTGTATATTTTTTTTACTTCAGACCCCAATTATTTCTATTTATCATTTAATCCTTTTTATGAATAAGAAATTATTTCTATCAATCAAAAAAACGTGATCCTACTGTCTTTTTCTCCATAGAGGCGGTCAGTTTATTTTTTTAGGAGTTAGGACTTGTTAGTCTTGTCTTTACATTTGATTGAGGTTGTCAACCCTCACAGCTGCCCTGTGATGGTTTGTTGACCTGTCCATGGTTTAATCCCCTGCTCAGTAGTTGGGTAGGCTCCAGCTACCCAATGACCCCATTGAAGTGTCACTTCATGACCCTAAAAGGGAATAAAGTGTGATCAGAAAATGAATGGACAGATCATCACAGCTGTTTCCTGCTTGATTTTATCTTAACTCCAAATTGATGGTCTTTTCTTCCTTGTGGATTTTGTGATGTTTCTTTTATCTCATATTTCACTTTTTTTGGCATTTGGGTTGTCGACTGATTAAAAAAAAAGGGAAATTAGAAAGAAAGTAAGCAGATTATCCTTCTGCTCTCTCAAAGGAAGGATACGGTAAGAACTGAGAATGAGAGGAATGACTCCCCATCAAACTTCCTTTTCAGAGTCTGGTGTTCTTAAATCCTCCGGAGCAGCTGAGAACCTGCAGGCGCTGAGTGGGTCAGCACTCTGTTCCACAGTGACTTCCTCATCTCTTCCCTTCAGACAGACGGGACAAACAATTCCTTGAACTCTTGAACCCCCCCCAGCTTCTGTGAAGCATCACGTTGCTCGTGCACATACTCACAGACCTCCTGTGGAGGCCACGTTCACACTTGTCATGTATCACTGCAGCATCTCAGTTCAGAGGAAAACTTTCTGAATTATATTATAGGCAGGAATTCATGAAACCAATCTAATTCCTAAACCCCAAATCCAACCCTTTAATGCTGAGAATTAAACAGGGAGACATTGGGGGCCATGTTTTAGAGTCTTTGGCATAAGTCAACTGTGGATTTGAACTTACAGATTTCCAGTCTCAGGGCGGTCGCTTTACCACTAGGTCACGAAGTTGGCAAAGTAGCAGAAATGAGGAATGATGGGAATAATGCACGTTTAAGATCTGTGACTGATAGAATGGAAGCCAAGGAGACGATTACAAAAGGCCTGATTATGAGGAAAATGAAAACTAATGTAGTGCAGAAAGCAAGTCAGCTGGAGACTTTTAAAGAAAAGGTTTCAAAGATGCTTGAAAATAAGGAATTGCAATCATAAAATAACAATGACTACTGACGAAATATTGAAACAGAGAAAATGGAACAAAAAATCTTCACAAAAGACAAAAACTTCAAACCACCAGGAGCCTTTACAAGTCCTTGAACTTCGGAGTGTCCTTTTTAGATTTCATTAAAGTCTTTTTTAAGGCCTTTTCTGATTGGCTGAAATCTCAGGGTATCATGTTAAGGTTGAATCTTGATTGGTTTATGGTTCAGATCTAGATTTATCACTACTCCCAATTAGCATGCACAAATGGATCGATGGGGGACTGTAAACAGATAGAATTGATCTGCAGCTTCAAGTGAAACTATTCCAGCTTTGTGAACCCTGCATACCCTGTGACAAACTGGCAACCTGTCCAGGGTGTTCCCCACTTTTGCCCAACAGAGGCTGGGATGGAAACCCCTTGATTCCGAAACAGATTTAGCAGGTTTAGAAAATGATTGGATGAACCTTCCAACCATATTAATATAAAATCGACCCTCCTGGAAAAGGACAGGGGTACCTTCAAGGGTGTACCCCGCATTTGCCCTTTAGCTTGGTGGGCTCCAGCCTCTATGTGACCCCAAGTGGAACATAAACAAATTAGGAAACTGGATTCATGGAAAACTAGGCCCCCTGGAGAACAAATTCTGTTAAAAAAAAAAAACAACCTGATGTTTGAAGCTGAGCCTTTGGTTGGAAAGGTATAGTGAGGAAAAAAGGAAAATATTAGTTAATGTTACAGACCACAATAAGATTGTTTAAATCATTTTTGGTTTGCGGTATAGTTTAAAACAGTAAAACATTAAAACATAATTATCCTCCACATCCCACTTCCATAAGATGTGGAGTTATGTACACATTCATTAGGCTGTTGTTTTTCAGCAGAATCCTGGCCAATGGAAAAAACAGCTATGTTCAGTTATTTAAAATAAAGCTGTTCTCCATAAGGCAGCTTAAACAATTTAAATGTTTGTTATCTGAGAAAAATAAATGTTCTAAAGAAGAATCGTTGCCTGATAAATATCTTCTGGGAATAAACAGAAGAGCTGTCATTCTTTACCAAAATCCACCTCTGTAGTATTTTCCTTCATTCAAAGACAGTGTTAGTCCTTTTGAAGAGCTCAGCAGGATCACAGTGACTTAACGCAGTTAGCCAATCAGAGTGCAAGATTTAATGACATCTAAAGATGTCCTGTAGCAGAAAACAGACAATTGTTTCAGTCAGAAAAGGCAAATAATATTTACAAATACAATTTTTTTTTTCAAAATCGATGTAAACTTTTACACCATAAAACATACCTAAGAATAAAACAATGTATTTGTCCTAAAACTTAATTAGATTGAATAAAAAAAGTTTCATTCTGTTTTTATCCCCTTCATTAAAATTTGAAATATTTAAGTGTCTCATAGGAGTCGGAGCTTTAAGCAGCATTGTGGTCACCATGACAACCAAGGCCTTTGCATCCTTTAAAGATACTTTCAGTGTCAACCAAGGCGCTGCCTTTCACAGATAAATTCCCACAGGCAAACACACACTCACCAGTGTGTGAACACAGCAAGCACACACGCACAAACACACACACACGCGCACAGATCTGCCCACATGGCGGTGCAACCACAGAGGTTAAATGCTGTAAAGAAAACCCCACTGCACACAGAGACCTTCAGGCTCTGACACACGAGTCCAGCTGAATGAAAGCCACTGAATATAGGAGTGGCACTCACACCATGCTCTTTTCCCTGCAGGATCTGTGCTTTCACTGTGACAATAATGAAAATATCAGTTCCAGGCAGCAAGTGAGTTTGTGAAACAATCCAACCTCATCTGAATCCCTGCAGCATTAGTGAACACCCTTAAGGGTGCTTTAACGTCACCATTTGAAAATAGAAAACACAAAAGTCGTGCATATTGTCTTTTATTTACTGGTATTCTGGCTGTTGCTAAGCAACGTCTTCTTGCATCATTCCTGTTCGCTTCTACCTGGCAAACTATCTGACAGCTTTCAGCAGAGTAAGACACACAAACGTTTTTTATTTCACTCAGCAGCGTTTCTGAAGGATGAGAATGACCAGTGATTGAATCTGAGCTACCAAAAACAAAGCCGTTCTGAAGGCAAGCAAAGGTTCAACCAGGTACTTGTAAAGCTGCCAGTAAGACAATACTGTTGAACTATTTTCTGCAGAAGGATGTTTTCTGTCATCTATACCCCAGTTTGTGAGAAATAACAGTATGTGGGGCAAAAGTATTTGAGAGGACTCTTAAGCTGCATTCACAATGAACTCGGTTTGTGCGGTGAATTTGCTTTGACTGCCTCTCTTTAGCCATGCAGCAAATTTTTCGCTTGCCGCGTGACAAAAGATGTGGCTCACTGCTCGTTTAGGAGGAGCTAGCAGCTAAAGTCTTTAGCTTGATTGCTACATGGAGCGGTGTCTGTGTTTATCTCATTTACAACAAATGAAGACACAGATGATGTTTAGAGATCAGGTTTATTTATTTCAAAAAGCTCTACTAAAACATTGGTGATCACCAGGGCCGACCAAGGCGGCTGCCTAGGGCGCCATCTGCTGGAGGGGCACCAGATTGCAATGATTAGGCTGTGTTTTTTTTCTTCAAAAGTTTATGTTTTATACAAGTTTATAGCAGTTGGACACACCACACATTTAGTTAAAAAAGTAATTAAAACATAAATAAAATAACTCAAAAGTTTGATGTAATCAATAACTTTGCCTGGTGCAGCGCTCCTCCTTACCTGAGGCTGCTGCTGTCTAAGATGGGGGGGGCAGGTTGCTGCTGTTCATGTTTCTTTAAAAGTTCAAGGATAAAAAAGCAGCAAAACAAGCCCCCGAGGGCAGCTTTAAGGTCCAAAAAGAGAAGGAAGAAGAGAAAAACAGGCACATTTACATTCAACTGCTTGGAAATTGCTTGGAAACACACCCCTCCCCTGCATTTTGGTCAAAAAAATACTACAGACTGGCGACCAGTCCAAGGGGAGTCCCCTGCCCTCACCTATGAGTGGCCGGGTTGAAACTCTCATCAGCTTTAACTTTACATTTGGAGGACGAGGCCCCCTGCTGGTGGAGTTGATGCATCAAAGAGGCATCTAACAGTTTTGTGAGTTATGGACTTTCTCCCTGCAGCTCACATTCACTTAATATTTCCAGGATAGCATGCATGCAGGCGGGCGGGCGGGCAGGGACCTGCTGTAGATGAAGGATTCCACATTCCACATGAAGAATGTAAGAAATTGCTGATCACCATCACAGGGGCTGAGCTCTGGTATGCAGACGAGGAAGCAAATGTGAGCAACAGAACAAACAGTGAACTTCATGGAGGTTGAAGGTTGAGCGATGAGAGCAGAACGCGTGAAGAAGGAGACTTCAATGCCTTTTTAAGGGAAACATATATCAGCCTTTGGGAGGTGAAAGCTCGGGTAAACAGCAACCTTCATCAAAGCGAAGAAGATAAGAGCAGCTCCAGCAGGGGCTTTGCACAAGCCCCCGTTATGTAACGCCACATCTTTTCTTTAGATGTTTTACTAGATCAGCTGCCGGTGAATCTGTGGATGAAGCTGATGCTCTACAAGTTGAGGTAAACAAAAGTTCAAACTGTCAACTCTATGGAGGAGCAACAAATAGAAGCAGCAGAACAAGTTAAAAATGATCATGTGATTTCATTACACATGAACTGGGAGAATTAATGCAGAAACCAAAGACTGAGCAACACATTTATCTTTTCTAATAAGTGAGCTGAGTGGCACTCTTTTTGAATGATGCTGTTCCTGTGACATCATTTCCGGGTGAGCGTGAGCCAGTGCTTGGCCATTGCTTTTGTTGCTCCTGTTATTCAATTGCCTGATTTGTTAATATCTAACTTTGTGTTATCTAGTTTAGTATTCAAAAATTCTACTTTGCATCTTTAGCATTCCAGTGGTTAAACTACTGTGTTAACCATTTTCTGTCTTAGCAGCTTGCGACATAGTTACTTCCCATTAGCTTAACACTGCTAGATTCTACATTTACTCAAGTAAATGTAATGAGTAATGGTAAGTGACCATTCAAAAGTAGTGGAGTAAAGAGTACAGATATTCATTAAAAAATGTAATCCAGTAGAGAGTAAAAAGTTGCTTGTATTTTTGATCCTCAGTACAAGTACAAAGTAGCCAAGAAAAACTGTCTGAAAAAAGTCCAATTACTCAAAGTGCTTTATACCACTGATTTTTTGCAACACATTTAGGATCAGAAACATATTATCTAGAAGTGATGATGAAAAACTCATCCATGCATTTGTTACGTCTAGGCTGGATTACTGTAACTCTTTGTTAGCAGCGTGTCCTAAAAGTTCTCTAAAAAGTCTGCAGCTTGTTCAAAATGCAGTAGCTAGATTGTTAGCAGAAGAGAACACATTACTCCTGTGTTAGCTTCACTTCACTGGCTCCCAGTTCAATCTAGAATCAAGTTCAAAATCCTCCTGCTAACCTATAAGACCTTGAATGGTATGACCCCATCCTATATTAAAGATCTCATAGTGCCTTATCAACCAAACAGAACACTTCACTCACAAAATGCAGGACTGCTTGTGGTTCCTAGAATTTCTAAAAGCACAGTTGGAGGTAGAGCCTTTAGCCACCAAGCTCCTGTTTTATGGAATAAACTCCCAGCTCATGTAAGAGAGGCTGACACAGTTTCTACATTCAAAGTTATGCTTTTAAACATTCCTCTTTGAACAGGTTTATTGCCACGCTAGCTAGTAATAAGAGAATTTTTAACTTACTGCTGCCCTGCCTCACCTACTGTCATGAAGTTTGGGGTAATAATGATAATTTTCATTACATCTATCATACATTTTTCTCAGCGAAGATGAGCAGAGGGAAAATGATTTGATAAACCAGGCCATGGCGGCCCATTCCCTCTTCTTAGTGGGCTTAGATTAGAATAATAAAATATTTATATTGATATGGTAAAATAGCAGATTCTCTATTACTGTTATTATTATTACCGTCCGCCATATTCATGCTCTTACCATTAACAGGTTGAATTAAATTTCAAAACCAATTAGTTGTTAGCAGGCTACTAGAAGTTAGAAACTGGGGAAAGTACGGTACACTGAGGTTCTGTCCTCTATTACTTCTCTCCTCTATTCTTTATCATTTATCAGTATCATGTCTCTGTTTGGTGCAGTGCGATTCATTTGTTGTCCCTGTTTCTTACTCCCCTCCGGGGGAGCTGGAAAGGTTCCAGGTGGATCGTCTGTGCTCCTATCTTTGGCCATGGACCTCACCTCTGGCTCATCTTGCATCACCTGCTGACCCACAGTTTTATCTGGATGAAGACCATCTGCAACACTATTCAAACATGTAGTTGTTCATTTAAACATGTAGTTGTTTATGTAGATACAATTGAATTATGTTCTCAGAGTAAATTGTTTAAATCTTGGCTTTTCAGTTTGGGTTGAAATCATCTTAATTTTGACTTTTTTTATTCTCAAAATTCAATAAAGTTTTTTTTTACAACTGAGTCCATCAATTTGATGAAACTAATGTAGAAGAAACGCTTTTCGTTGTGTAAAAAATGAAAGCTAAGGCGTAAAGATCAAGAGATAAAACGGAAAAGGCGTCTAAAAACAGAAACAAATGTTTTGGCAATCGAGGTTTTAATCCATGAAGATCCACTTTGAGCCACGCCAGTGGCGCCCCTCAGTGCCCCCCCTTCCAATTACGACCCAAACGTACAGTTCAACTATGTAAGTTTGTAAATAAGTTTGTAAATTCTTACAGCTTATAGGACTGTTTTAAAAATTACTGAAAGTAAGAGTACCTCTTATGAGGATAACATCACACATATGTTTGCTTGAAGTTTAAAATGACTTCCATTGTCAGAAAACATTCAAGAAAACTATTTACAACTAGTGCAACTTAAAGAATTAAAAGTCCTTTAGTTTATTAGGCTGTCATTAAATGACTTAAAATGGAAACGGAGCGGGCTGGTTTTAGTGAAGTTGTGCTGGTTTTGGTTAAGTTGTGCTGGTTTGTTTTGTTCTCTTTTCCTCTTTGTCCTCAGCAGTCTTGTACTGCTGGGTTTTGTTATTTTAGTTTGGGTTTGGACCTTGGCAGTCTTAATTTACAGGCAATCATTTGTTTTATTTTCATAAGTTAGTTTTGGTTAGGCAGCCCTTAGCAGGGAGCTGCTGACTCTGACGGTCTGTATGACTGGGTCAGTGGTCTCCCTGACCTTTTCTTATGTTTGACCAGGGTTCCAATTCCCATTGGTTTGTCTCTTTGTTTTAAAACCAGTACACTAAGTATCCCCCCCCCACCTTTTTTTTTTCAGGACAGTGTCTTTTCTTATTAAACTGTGTGCATTTTTATCCCTTGTCCATTTTTGTTTGATGTTATGGTCCTTTTCTGACCACCCCTAGACCCAAGCTTGGGTTCCTATTGGGGATGAAACAGCAACTCTTATAAGGTTAACATCACACATGTTTAAAAATACAAATATCACTAATCAACCGAGAAAATGCACTATAAACTTGTTCTGCTTTTCTTAGTACAAACTAAAAACATGCATCGAATATGAATAGAAAAATTGAACATTCTAACAAAATATTTAGACCAAAGTAGAGAGGATTGAAGCTGTATTTTTTTTAGATCAATTTTGGATAACAAGCTGAGGAACCACCACAAAGTAATTCCAGTAATACTGAGAATAAGAGACAAAGTACTATATATGTAATTACAAGTATCTAAATAATATGACAGAGGTCACCGTGTCGTATTATGCTATTTTAACGAAAGCATGAGTGAAGGAATTCATTCAAATCTGTTGGATGTGAGTGAATATAAGATTGCATTAGCTACATTTAGTGCACAAATGAAATTTGGATTTACTAAACACTAAAAGTATTAGCCAACAAGTCTTAGCTGAACTCTTCTATTATTATGCGTGTTTAATAAAGTTGTCTTGGGCTTAAATGACATCAACAATGTTTAATATCATATCTCTGTCCTTCTTACGTTTCTCTCGGTCTTATTTCCTATTTTTTCTTAATTAGTTTTGTCCTTTTTTTATTGCGAGTTGGCATCCTCTGACACCAACTACCGCCTAGCATCAGCTCAGACTAAACCAATACTTGCAATATTTTATTGAAGAGACTGGAATTGAGTTTTAAAATTACATTCATGGTGAATGTAATCTGTAATTTGGTGTGGTGAATTAAAGTGGTTTGATTTCTAAGTAATTTGAGCTTGAGATGGGTGTTTGACTGAAAAATGTTCCCAATTACAAAATGTGTGACCCACTGAGCCACCGATGAACTGCGCCCCCCACTTTACATTTTTTGACTTGGTATATTCCAAAATGAGGCGAGGGTGCCAGTTTGAGTGTTGTGCAGCAGAGGGCGCTGTTTAACATTTTAATCCACTTCCAGATAACAAGAACAGTCACACTGCGCTATTTGTTTTAAAGAAATACTTTTCCCTTCCTTGGAAAATGCCGCCCTGGGCGACTGCCCACATCCCCTGTATCAAAATCCGCTACTGGGCACAGACAACATTTCACCAGTAGAAGGAAGAAAAGATTCCATAAAATGTCAGCACATTTTGGACGCTAACTTGATGCCATCTGTGAAAAAGTTGAAGAGAGGATGGGTTCAACAAATTGGATAATGATCCTAAACACACCTCAGAATCCATGCTGTCTGACATTAAGAAGCAGAAACTGAAGGTTTTGCAGTGGCCTTCCTAATCACCTCATCTCAACATCATTGAAAATCTATGGATAGACCTGAAAAGAGCAGCTTGTAACAGACATCCTAAAAATCTCAAAGAAGTGGAAGACTTTTGGAAAGAAGAATGATGAAGAAACCTAAACAAGAATGGAGAGACTCTTGGCTACAAAAATCATTTACAAGCTGTGTTACTTGAAGGGGGGGGGGGGGGGGGGAGGGGGAGAGAGAGAGAGAGAGAGAGAGAGAGAGTACAAGGTACTAGCACTGCAGGATGTCCAAACTTTTGCAGACACCATTATTTTGTTATTTTAAAAGGATAAATGATGGAAACAAATCCATGGTTTTTTTGACATATTAAAAGGAAGTCTCATCTGTAACCTGATTGCTTTAGGAGATTTTTCAATCTTTCTTTGGGTTCTTTATGCACAATTATGTAAAATTTTCCCTGGGGTGCCCAAACTTTTGATCCCTGCTGCATTGCTGTGATCATAAAGAATTAAGAGAAAACATGATAACATGACCTGACCTCTCTTTATGACAAAGGATGGTTGAATGTATCTACTAATTTACTAAAGGAAATAAAAAAAAGATTAACTTGATTTACTCTCTTTTTTACTGTTTAATATTTTGGTATGAATATTATAATATTATAGCAAAATGCCAAATGCAGGCATGTTTACAGTTTAAGGCATCTAAAACATTGTAATCATTTTGAGTTTTTTTTTGTTGTTGTTGCTGATTTTGATTTTGTCTTTAATCTGATCTTTCTGTGAGCGTGAGAACCTCTCAGGGAACAATCATCTTCTCTGCTTTGACTTCCTTTGTTTCAGACTCAAACTTCATCTTGCAGCGACTAACAGTGCTGTGGAAACAAATGCTTAAGCCTCAGCCATGGAACAGAAATGCATGTGATGTGAACGCTTGCTCCCCAGGAGGAAACCCTGGTTTGAAGGTTTGGGTTTCTGCCTTGAATGTCCCTTTACTGTTTCATGGTGAGGCATCATATCCAACCAGGAAAACGTTTGAATGCCGCCCCCCAATCTTTGCTTAAAACATAATAAATGACTGAATGTTTTAAACAAACTGACTTTGATATGTTCTATGATCTCTTGGGCCAGAAAGCTGAAAAACATCTGCCAAATCTTAAATCCTTTAAAACGTTTTTTTTTTTAAAGTTGATCAAACTAAAGAACATTGTATCAGCTTCTGAGTATCCCCGTTTAGAGCTTTGACTGTTTAGGGAGATGTTTTTGTACCCTATTAATTGCTACACCATGGTTCAAGTGAATACTCCATTCTGATTGCCTGCAGGGCGTCCGTGAAAAGTGATAATGGGCACCTAAAAATAGGTTCCAGTCACACCGCCTAAATGTTCTACATTGTTTCGCTGGTCTAAATGCCAGTTAGTAATCAGAACAGCAGAAACTTGGAACAAAGATGGACAGAAGTTATATTCCACAGCACGTCTTAAGTTTGCTAATGACCATATGGATGATCCAGAGGAGGCATGGGAGAAAGTCATGTGGTCAGATGAGACCAAAACAAAACTTTTTGCTCTTAATTCCAATTATTGGAGGAAGAAAAGGATCAATCCCATCCCAAGAACACTATGAACATCATGATGCTACTCCCCCCATGCTTCCCAGCAAGGATACTGTAAAGCATGGGGGTGGTGGCACCATGCTATGGGGGTTTTTTACTTTATGTGGGAAAGGACAACTGAACTGTATTATGGAGAGGATGACTGGAGATTTTGGGGAACAACCTCCTTCCCTCAGTTAGAGCATAGAAGGTGGGTCGTGGCTGGGCCTTCCTACATGACAATGACCCGAATCACGCAGCCAGAATAACCAAGGAGTGGATCCGTGAGAAGCATATCAAGGTTCTGGAGTCCAGATCTAAACCTAATAAAACCTTTTTTGAAGGAGCTCAAACTCTTTGTTTCTCAGCAACAGCCTCCAAACCTGACTGATCTAGAGAAGATCTGTATGGAGGAGTGGGCCAGAATCCCTCCTGCAGTTTGTGCAAACCTGGTGAAAAACTACAGGAAACCTGTGTAATGGCAAACAAAGGACCAAATGTTGACATTGATTATCTCAGGTGTTCAAATTCTTGCAGCAGTAGCATACAAGTTACTTTTCTTTTAAAAAATCACAATGTCCTTTTTTTTTAGATTATGTCTCTCACAGTGGACATGCACTTAAGATGAAAATCTCAGACCTCTGTATGATTTCTAAGTTGGGGAAACTTGCACAATCAGAGGGGGTTCAGATACTTATTTGCTTCACTCTACACCACTTTCCTCCACTGCAGCAGAGCAAGGTCGGTGTGAGTGACCATGGTACAGCCAGAATAATGCCCAACGAGGTGTCCATTATCAGAAATATTTGGGCATTACGGATGTGGTTCACGCCTCTGCATCGTGCATTAATCCATCCATACTCATCCATCTAACCGACTTCCACTTTACTGTACCTTTGTGTGTTTTTGAGTCAATAGCAGTTTCAAAATTGAGAAGGAATGAGAAATTATCAACACAACCTCCTTTAAGCAAAAATAACGATTACATAAAAAATAACAAAGAATTAGCATTTAAATCAAATCAAATTCAAGTTCTTTTAAAATAGCATTTGCCACCCTTTTTGCAGCTTCAGTATATTTTTCTACAAGTAAAACAAACACTGTTGGGTTTAAAGGTGATCTGTTATTTTATATCAACCAGTTGTTGAACGTTTGCAAACTTCTTTAAAAACAGATAGTAGTAAACCTCATCTGCACACAGTATCTGAGAGCGGATGGCGTCCTCCAAAGAGCCATGTTGTGAGCATGCGGAGTGACATATTCATGGCCGAATGTGTTCTCTATAATCTTTTAATCTCCAAAGTTGACGTCAAGCGGGCGGCAGATGAAAGAAAGCGCCAGCAGGTTCCTCTTTCTGCAATAAAGTCGGCTTTTAACACCCCGAGAGTCATGCCAGGAGGAATAAAACAAGGTTCTAATCCAAGACGGAGGAGATTTGAGATTATCGCTGGGTATTCTGACAGCTCTGGGTTTCCAAACGGGCCGACTTTTCTGCGTTGTTGACCAAATATGGAGACAGACTGGTGCAAAGCGAGCCCAGTGGATGACTGATGGAAGCAGGAATGCACAAGTGCGGGTGTAGTAAAAGTTGTTAGCTTTATTAACAGAACTATTGTTTTCAGACAAAAGTACAGGAGTAATATGGGTACTGATAAAATCCCAGAAACACAAGAGATGCATCTCACAAATTAGAAGCCAGACATTAAGATCACATGACCACCAAATGTACACACCTGAGGCACAAAAGAATAGGTTTTCATGCCACATTTACACAGATATACACACGTAACGTTAATACACTGAAAGAACCACGCGGCACAGCCCACCATTCAGCAAGGAAGAAGGGACACAGAGGACCGACCAACTGGCAAAAGAAAAAAAAAACCCGTGCAGTTACAATAATCCTCTCATGTATAAAGTGGGCTTGCTTGCAGTATCCGCTTTGTTTTATGGCAAGTCTCTGTTGCTGCATATTTATTTGAGTGTGAGGCGAAGTATGGCTTTAACGCACCAAGACTGGATCCGGATGACACAGCCCAGTTCAAAACAAAGTATTGCCTTTTTCTACAAACGATGATTTACAAATCACTAATGTCTGACCAAAGGTCAGTTCTCATCACCGACCACTTGAGGGCGATATTGCCTGATGGAGATTGGGAACAAAAGAAAAAGAAAAAACTGGCCAGCCATATTTATCCTCCGACGTTTCCGCTGTAATAATAAATGCCTGTACCTCCTTACTCCACCATATTTACACCACATTCTGTAAAGTATTTGTAACATTCTCCTGATTCACACAACCGCAGGGATCACAGGGATTTTTTCAGGGTTTTTTTTGCTTTTCGTAATACGGAGAGCTTTCGTCGTTGATTACATTCTACTTTGATTCCACACTTGTGTGGTTCAGAGTGGTCACACAAAAAGCAGACAATCCAAACCACTGAACCAAAAAGCAAATCAAACCTGCCAGGGTTTGAATTCAAGGCTTTCTCCATCATTTTGAGTTTCAAACTAACAAAAAGAAAACTGAAGGCAGCAGAAAAATCAAAAATCAAATTTGTTAAGTCCTAGTTTTTTATCATGACATACAGCGTTAGCTGTCAAAAGAATATGCACTGGACATTTAAAATGTGACATTTTCTAAATAAAATCAGGGACCTCCTTGTGACTGACATTGAGGACATTTTATTTATCCATGAAACCATGATTTTTACATCAATTCATCTTTTTCAATCCACCTACAACTGTTTTTTAAAATGAGACATTGCTGAGTCAATGAAGTCATAAACGAGTTATATTCACACCAGCCTTTCTGATTCAACAAAATACTGTTAAAATACTCGATTTCTACATCATCTAATATGAGATCATATCAAGTTTGTCCTCCACAGGAAGAAAACTTTTTGAGCAAAATAAAGTTTGAAAGAACAGAAGGCTTTTGCCTATGCTTCATTTTGAGGCTGTCATAACTGTGTTTGATATAATGGTAGTAAAAACTCTAACTACAATGCTGCTGTGAGTGCTTGGTTTCTCAGAACATGATGTCAATATAGATATATATTTTTTGTTAACTTGCTTTGTAATTTTCCTGGAAACAAATTCTAGGTATGTTTTAAAAATAAAGATATGGTTTTTAACCTTAAATTCTTTCAGATTTATGAAAATAGTTGACCGGAAAAATTACTTAACTGACAATGACCGTGCAATTTTTTACAGAAAACTAAATGTAGGCCTATGCATAAAATACATAAGGTTAAACAAAAGGAAGAAGTTGACTTTTTTTTTGACCTCATACATGCAGAGAAAGGTGACATCAGAGCGAGCCCTCCCCCACAGAGAGACTCAGCCTGTACGCTGAGGGCGGGGCGGGGCGGGGTGGGCCACGAACACAGTGGTCAACGTCAAATTGTTGATGATGTCACAGCATTTTTGCGGCACGTTTTTTTATTGATCAGTTATGGCTTATCACACCGCAGTGCCACGGATTGTTTGTGATTATCTTACAATCAAGGTGAATCCAGGTTTGGGGTTTTTTTGTGGGGTTTTTGACTTGTTTGAAAAGCCCATCGTCAGCGTCAGGGACATTTGTAGTGAGATTTAGAAACTAAAAAAGTGTTTGAAATTCAGAAAACAAAAGGAAAAATAAAAGTCTTTCACTATTACCTTCACACACAATCATTTTTCACTTTTAAAAAATTTGAAAAGAAGAACGCATGTCGCCACTTCGTCCTGAACACAAAAAAAGGCTAACGGAAAATTGCTTTTAAGTCCAACTGGTACCAGTTGTAGGAAGAAAATGAACAACAATTTTTGTTTTGGTTGGATTAGTTTCAACAGTTTACATTTTCACCTCAGTTTCTCCTCAATTGGGACACTGAATTACTCTTAGAATCAGATTTTAAAAACCTAAGTTGATGGTTTTTGCTGTGATGGAAGACGACGGCTGTTAGCCAGTACAGCATTTGCACCTTATGGAAATCAGAAGTTCAGAGGCTGTTTTATCGATTTAGTGACAGCTTTCAGTACAGAGGGCTTCTTATTTTCTAATAACTGCACTTTGGTAACATTAGGCCAAGCAGGAGTTGAGTCACTTTGTTCTAAAGCGATATGTGTCTGCTGCACACAGCCTCAGAGAAATGCTGGCTAATATTCTGGAGAGCTCGCTGGTGAACATTTGGTACATCTCCCTTCGGTAAGGTGGAACCATGCGGTCTGAGAAAATATTGCTGTTGACATCTGCAAACAATCTAGAAGTTAAGTCAATTTAAAAAGAGAAGACAAATGCAAGTAAAAGCAGACAAAGATTTTACACAACTTTTGTAAACTACAATGGGAAAGTCATCATTTAGCACTAGAAAGGTCACCAATGATTCCAATACCAGAGCACAGTTTAGGATCTGATGATTTTACTGCATTTTAGTACAAGATCCCAAAGTTTTACATTATTTGGAACAAGCAGATATGTCACTTTGAGTTTTTGCAAATATGGATCAAAAGATCAACAAAAGAAGCAACATTTTAAAAGAAAAATGAATTGATTCTGCAGACTCTCTCCATGTTTGCATTTGAAAGGAGAAAAAAATCATTCTAATTAAAAATTATTAAATTTTCTGCTTCATAGAGCCAATTAAATTTTTAAGTTTTCTGTCAAAATGTTTCTCAGGTTTTTTTTTTCGAGCTGTGAACATGGTTGGGTGTTAAGGTGCTCACACACCAAACGCGATTCACATGGAGGTGACCAATTCGAATGTAAAGCCAATGGTTTAGACGCAAACTGAAGTTCTGTGGCGCGAACTGAGCAGCCGCTGCGGCTGGCCAGAGTAAAAAAAAATAAAAATTGAACTCTGGGGAGGTGGAGTCTACTCAACCAATCAGGGACTCAACTTCGGGCACGTGACGTGACAGCAGGGAAAATACATCCAATATGGTGGACTGATCCATAGTTCTCCTGAACTTACATTCATTTTCTTAACCCGCTGTATCCCTTTCTGGGCAGCGGGGTTTCCAGAGCCCGTCCCAGTTTCTGTTGGGCAAAGGCGGGTAGACTCTAGAGAGTCTGTCGCATGACCTGATTATTCCTGATTTAATTAAATGACTTTTCTGATGAAAATAATCTGCATCTATTTTTAATTTGTATACTGACTTATGTAAACGATTTTCTTCAGATGTTGGAAACTTGCTTTTTATGGATGTAAACCTCTAAACCTCTAAAAACATTAGCTGCTAGCTCAATGTAGCAATCAGGCTAAAAACATTAGCTGCTAGCTCCATGTAGCAATCAGGTTAAAAACATTAGCTGCTAGTTCCATGTAGCAATCAGGCTAAAGACATTAGCTGCTAGTCCTTTGTAGCAATCAGGCTAAAGACATTAGCT
>BSAI01000191.1:1403382-1415708 GCA_036245035.1 Adrianichthys oophorus | reverse complement strand
CTAAAAACATTAGCTGGTAGCGCCATGCAGCAATCAGGCTAAAAACACTTGCTGCTAGCTCCTCCCACACAGGGCCTAGGTGGTGAGCTAAGGGAACAAATTTTTAGCCACGCGGCGAACAGTGAAGTAGAGGCCGGACACACCAATTGGCCGCGCGAATCGTGTTCGTGTGAGTGCACCACAAATTTGAAGCATTACAGGTATTGTGAAAATGCTAACGTGACTAACATGAAGCGGTATTGGGTGATTTTTTTGCTTTTGTTAGTAACAAGGTTGGGTGTTGGTGTAATGGCAATAAGGTTTCTTTTAGTGGTATCAGTCTGTTTTACAAGTTGCTAACAAGGTTGGGAGTTACAGTTATTTT
Source organism: Adrianichthys oophorus (assembly GCA_036245035.1). Classification (NCBI taxonomy): domain Eukaryota; kingdom Metazoa; phylum Chordata; class Actinopteri; order Beloniformes; family Adrianichthyidae; genus Adrianichthys; species Adrianichthys oophorus. The sequence continues at coordinate 1,415,344 of BSAI01000191.1, read as the reverse complement.
AAATACACTAAAGTGGCTAATGTGTAGTGTCTTATGAACACGTTATAGAATTACTGTGAACGCAGTTAATAAAGTTTGACTGCAAACAATCTAGAAGTTGAGTTAATTCGATTAATGCGGCTTATAATCCGGTGCACCCAAAAGTGCAGCAAATACATTAATCTTTGCAAAGATTTGGTTGGTTTGGGATCGTGCTGAGTGAGTGAAATTTGATTCCTCACCGACCAGTTACATTTGTGGCTTAAACACATCCTTAATAAACTAATTAGGAGCATTCCAGCTTCTTACCGTAATAAAAAACACCTGTTTGCAGGAAAGAGCTCACCAAACAGATTCCAAGGTGGCAATGTGGCCGAAAGAGATAAATATTTGGAATATGACCGTAGAAGCGGACAGAACAGGACCAGAAAGCGCTGTGAGACCGCCAAGGAGCTCAATGAGAAGGTAATAGCAGCGAACAAAACAGAAAACAATTGTCAGTCTAACTCAGTCTGGATCTCCAGGAAAGATCTCGTCTGATGAAGCTTCAAAGATCATGAGAGCATTCAGGCCTAAAGCCACACAGGAAGATCTAGTCACTTATTTGAAATGATTTTCAAAATGTAAACCCTAAATGCAGTGGAGGACTGCATGTTCCAGAAGGCTCCACTAGGTGGAGGTGTTGCTGTTTTGAAAGCACAGCCATAACAGCCAGTCATTTAGAGGCTCCAGTAGTTGGTGATAGTTATTATTAATCATCAATACGATTAAAATGCTAGATGATGTGTTCAATATTGCTTTTAAAATATATATAAATATATATATGTGTGTGTATGTGTGTGTGTATTTTGCAAAAATCTAACTGTAGTACAACACATTGCCAGGCTCTGTTTAACAACAATGGGATCTCCTGCACCAGCCTGACCTTTCTAGTGATAAATTAACCAATGATCTGAGGATGAACACTGCTGACGGAAGAAAATGTGAGCTGAGGTTCAGAGACTCAAGAGATGATGAGGTTTTTTTTTTTTTTTTTTTTCCTTTTTCATGACCTGATGAGTGACAGGAGCAGCAGGCAGCGCGGGACACTTTTAATCGGAAAAGAGGCTGGCAAAGGACTGCCGGAGGCTGCGGATGGTCTCGGCTTTGGCTTCGTCGTCGGTCAGATTTCCTCGTAATGTCTCTGTGAAAGTGTTGGTCAGCGACTGGGATTTACTGGGGAAAAAAAAAAGGAAAATGGCTGCAGTCAGAATGATCCAAGCAGCGCTGTAAAGAGCGCTTTGACGTTCAGCTCAACATGGACAGAACTAGATATCATTACTTTTAGGATCTGTTTCACTGACATGTCATTCATGACTTTCTCAGACTGATCATGTCAAAAGGATTCCATACTGCTGAAAGTTAGCTTCTTATGTCGATAATGTCCAAGAATGCGTTGACCTACTTTAGCTGGGGGGACGGCTTCTGACCTCCTGGACCAGAGGAGGCGGGGATGGGTCCAGGCTGGAAAGCCTGGCTGGGAGAAGTGGTGGCCGAGCGAGCTCTCTGAGGTGACCCCTGAGCGGACTGCGATGGAGAGGCAGAACCAGAGCGGTGTCCTCCTGCAGGAAGAGCTAACACTTTAAACCTAAAAACTGATGCTTTTCTGGACTCTCATTAGCAGTGAACATGTCAGCGTTATGAACGAAGGACTGCCATACCCCTTCTGGCCTGAGTTGTCTAAAGAAAGAGAAAAACAGAGAAGAAAACAAGGATTAGGTCCGTTTGAGGTTGAGGCCACCTCAAGGGACACCATGAAAATACAACGTACTGTTGTCAGGCGTGTCGTAAGTGTAATACGAAGTACTTGTAAGGTAGATGATGCGTTTGTACGGTGTCCTTACGCCGCACTCTAGTTGTTAGTCAGGTGTGAGTCCTGGCTCCTTACTGAGCGCGCCCGTAGGTTTGCCCACTTTTTCGCCCGCAGGTGTCCCGTATCCACCCGTAAGGGCAGTTGTGACTGGGGCTTAAAATATCCACTACAGCCACTCCCCAAATCTGACCCTGTATTTTTCAAATGTGTCCCTTGATAGTAACATCAGCAGCAACATTCATCTTGACACATATTACCAGTAGAAAATCTGTAATAGCAACAATTATAAAGTTTCATCTTAAAGAAGTTCTATTTTAGATTAATCGTCCATTAGTTAAGGTTTGTGTTAAGATTAGGACTGAGGCGGATAAAGGGAATAAACATCAATACAGGGTTCTAATGCAGAGATGTAGCGTTGGCGTTTTAACCTTCACTGATGAAGGCAGCGGCATGGAAACTCCCAGCAGCACTTGGGCCATCTTGTTTATGACCAGCTCAGTGATCAGTTGTTTGTCCTCCTCCACGTGCTCCCCAATCAGAGGCATGGAGCTGTCCATCACCTGTGAAGGTGGCGCACATGTCAACGCTCAACCACCAGAGGGCAGCAATGAACAACGTAAAATCATAACAGGAAGCGCCCGTGCGCTTTCTGCCATAATGGACTCTTTGGTGCTCGGCCAGAAATCATGAGTCTTTTTTTTTTATTTTCTCTATTTAATTTGTAAAACTATGTGCTTCTCCATTGTTGAGGTCAGAGGATAACAGCTTTACGAGCCCGTGTTGGTCTCAAATCCAATTATCTGCTGATGAGAGTGACTCCTTCCCATGTTCCCAGGCACTGAAAAAGCTCCTCCTCAATGAAACAACCACCACACAACTCCAGACCCAAAACAAGTCTTCTATTGACAGATTACACTCTGCAGAGGAGTTTTTAGGCTTCCTCTGCACTTGCTGTGATAACAAATCCCATGAACTCAAAAGCAGAAACTGACCCTTTTCCTGTGTCAGATCAATGAGACCATGATAGAGCACACAAATGGAATTATTCAAAGAAAGGCTGATGGAGGACACAGAACTGTGGTTCACATGCAGAAGTAGAGCTCAAAGGCACACGAGGCCTTCAGTTCCCTTCCATGACCCCGTGGGTAGACTCCTCCCCTCATCATGACTGAGGCCCAAACAGAAAGCGGACCAGCCACCTTCCTCTGAGGTTGGCGTTCGGGCCCCAGGATAAACCTCTGCGTCAGACGCTTTCCAAACATTACGTGAACTTTAAGGACCCTCTGCTTTTGATCTATTTTCAAAGTGGTCTTTTTCGTTATGATTCTGCTGTTTTTAGCCAAATTAAAAACCTGTGTTGTTTTCGAGGACGTAGTTTCTGCAGAGCAGCAGCCGTTCTTTAGAAATTCTCCTGTGAGTTGTGAGCCCGGCCGTGCTTCCCGACATCCATCTGTTTTCACACTCTCCCACAAGCTTTCAGCCCCTCGTACCCCCAAGCTAACATTAGCGGTGCAACAAAACGAGTGAGTTATTTTAGAGCCACCCGGCTGTAGTTTTTTATCCAGATCCCAGCTCAAACAAGGAAAGAGAAGATGTACATGGATCTGGTTGTCTGCAGGTGGATGCATGAGAATGGAGCTTGTGGCTTGCCGTAGTAGCTTCTATGTTATTCATCTGCTCCTGATTCACAAGGTTTCGAATAAAGAAATAGTCAGAAATGCAATTTTAAACTCAATTATCAGAAAAACGCTCCAGGAACACGTTAAAAACCCTTTCCATCCAAATGAACTTTGGATGGGTCTGACATAGGGAGCTGGACACCGGCTCACACTTCCTGGTCTGTTTGTTGGAAAACATGGAGAATCTGCTGCAGTTGAAATGTTTGATGACATTCTGATGTTTGTATGGATCTGCTGACAGCTGATGACCTGATCATGTGACTCACTGAAACACAAATCTCCTTCTTTTTTTAAACCTCTTTCTGTTAAGCTTACACTTCTACTTGCCTCTTTTCCTTGTCCTTCTTTTCTTAGTTTTCTCATTTTTTGGTGTCATTTCAGTTTCTTTTTCCCTGTTTCTCCTCCAGTTCTTTTTGTTTCAAGGTTTCCAGTGTTTCCTTTTCCATTTTTTTGTTCCTTCCTTTTCTGCTTAACTTTTCCTTCTTTCTTGCATTCTTCCCGTCCTCTTTTCTTTTTTATCTCTTTATGTTTTTCTGTTTTCCCTTCTCCCCATATTCTCATAAAAATGATTGTCAAAGTGCACATTTTTTTCCAGTCGTCTTCTTCTTCCACTGTTTTTTTTCTTCCCTTTGATCAGTCTTCTTATTTTCTGATCTTAATCTCTTATTTCCTTCCTTCATTTAATCTGTCTCTCCCTCCATGTGTATAACATTTCTTTCTTTCCCTCATTATCTTTTCCGCTATTCCCTTCATAACTTTCTATCACTCTTCTTTTTTTCTGTTTCCTGTATACACTCTCCGCCTGTTCTCCCATTCTTCCCATTCCTCCTTCTCCTTTATTGTATCTTACCTCCTTTTTCCCCTCTGCTCTTGTCTCTATATTCACCTGTTTCCTCTTTTCATTTCTGCAGTTACTAACTTATCTCTTTTGTGTTATCCTCCTGACTACCACAAAGAAAAACATTTCGCCCTGTCAATTTTTTAAACCCACCAAAAACTACAATTCCCAGAGCCCCGCCCCCTCACATATAGTATAGTTGATAAGCTTTAAATGTCCTCTATACATACCAACAGTTCATTCTTTCATTAGTATGCAGTGGTTGGGAGATGTTCAGGCTTAGAACGGTCCTCTACAGACGACACACGTGCAGTTTTTTCAGTTTTGTTTCTGGTTTTCTTCTGTTTTGTTTTGGCGGGTTAGCTCCTCACCTCTGGTCCCTCTGAGTCTATCACAGCTGCCTGAAATCACTTTTCTTTCTGTGTTCTTCACTGGTGCGTCTTAAGTGGTTGGGTTCGGAGTTCTGTATGTTTCGTGTTGTTATTAAATCTTTTGGAACCACCTTTCTGCCATGTTTGAGTCCTTCTGCATCTGGGTTTAAACCAGTTTGCCAAACCGCCTCTGCGTGCGTCCATTGATTGCCTGTTGAAAGTTAAACTAGCTGAAGTCAAAAGTGAGGAGGAAAAGTGTGAGGGGCTTCATGAATCATTGTAAACAGGGACGCTGTTGAAAAAACAGACAAATATAAGACAAAACCTTTTCATCTGGAGTATTTTTTTCATATTTCAGTGGTTCTTTTCGTTTAGAAAATTTCAGACTTCCTCGTTGAACCCACACCAAACAAGCCTAAAACAGTCCTGCCGTTCAGCATGTCTGCTGGGACTGGGGAGGGGCGCATCGCCACACTGGACCGAGCAGACCGAGCCGACAGTGGGCAGGCGCCACTTCAAACGCCTGCGTGCAGCCGCCGGATCCACTCTGACTTTCTAGGACGCAAACCCATGGAAGTGCCGTCTTCCTCTGTCTGGACCACGAATGTGGGAAAGTTCGGCTCTGTGGAAATGTGATGAAGATGCTGAACAGGAACAGGCAGAGAGGAAGGTTTCTTTTCGAAAACCACAAACGTGGATCACGGGACCAGAAGGCATCAGTCTGTACCCGTCAGAATCCGTCAGAATGAGACTGATGCTTTCTGACGTTTGAGACTGCAAACATTTTAAAATGAGTTGGAAAAACTTCAAAAGATGAAAATACGTCCGTAGTACTTCTGTTTAAGAACAAGCTTTGTCTTTGAAACGTTTAGATGTATTTTATGACAGTAATGCATCTCCTGATGCTTTCCACACATTTTCTCATTATTTTCTTAAATTCATGAAGGATTTTTAAATATTTCTAAATGTCGTTGGGTGCTGCACTGCTTTAATGACTTAAAAGCATTTGGGTACATTTTTGGGGTGTGGTAAGTAACCATGGTAACAGAAAGACCTTACCTTACCTGGGTTCGACTCTAGGTGGAGCTATTGCTCTTAATGCATAATTAACCTTTTCGAACCAAAGCTTCAGCTTTAGTGTTGACGTTCTTTTGACTACAAACAACTCTTTAACCATTTTATACGCAATTCCAATAGAACGGAGGAAAGCAACTTTGCGCCATCATGCAACACTTTACAGTTGGTAAGTGTTGCATCACGGCGCAAAGCCAAAATGAAAAGTCGCTGTAGCTAAATCCTGTTGATGGCGTTACGATTAGTCAAACAGTGTGTGTAATTTGGATGTTGCTGGCAACATTTCCGGAGCTTTGGGTCCAAGGTTCAAATGACCGCAGTTTTTTGACCATTTATATAATGAACGTAGTTCTGAAGCGGAGAAAAAGCAGCTTTGTGCTGGTATGCAACACTTTAGAGTAGTGAAGTTCTGCAAAGTGTCTCTCATCAGTACAAATCTGCTGGAATCACGTCAATTACGTAAGCGGTCAAAGAGTTCCTGTAGTTGTAAGAGCGTGCCGGGAAAAGCGCTGGTGTTTGAGGGTTAAACTGTTGGACTGACACCTTCCCTGTCAGTGGATTAAGGTTGAGTTTTTGATTTTGTTGAGACGACTGATAGCCTTCCAAATGGGAACTGTCCTTCATTCACTGAAGATCTATGGCATAACAGAACCTTCACATAAAATCAGACACAAGAGCGTCTTCTCCATCTTCCTGTGTGACGTTTCGCTGCTGTAGGAGCAGTTTAGAAGCAAAAAGTCACGCGTCACGCCACGCAGCAGTCTGACAGGACTCTCACAGTCCAAAACTGACAGATCCGACTGTTCATCTGTGTGTGTGTGAGACCCATCTCCTGTCCAAACAGTCCGGCTTTGACACTACACATCAGTTATAGCTTTTTTTTTTCCCAGAAGAAAAGGGTGAGGTCATTCGTTCAGTCCAAATCTGAGGCGACACAGACGGGTCTGCTTCCTCTGATTTCCAGAAACATGGAAAACTTGGATGAGAAGGAATGATCAGAAATTGTTTTTGAAGTTTAGGAAAACAGTCCAAAATCATCACAAAATAACTTGGTTGTCAACTATTCTTGTCTTTAAGCCAGCAGCAGAAAAACAATCCTCCAGTTTAGACGTTTTATTCTGTTTCACTTCTCGGAACAAATTTAAGGTATTTTAGGATTTTTTTGATTACTCTGTGATTAATTTGAATTCTGGCTTACGTTACGTTGCTTTTTTAATGTATTTTTTGGAGAAAAACTTTGAGGCTGCAGGTGTTTTCAGTTCTGTGATTGTTTTTCAAATGTTTAAATATGACGTAAATTCATTAATATTCTTCAGCACAAACGACCAAAAAAGGTCAAATGAAGTCGGACGGTTGTGCTGAGATTCTAACTGAAGGAGTGAAGCAGCAGCCTGGGTTCCACTCTTACACCCACTCTGCATTTTTCATCCGGTTCGAGAAAAGAGCCCCAAAGCTTCAACCATATGCGACGAGTTGAGTCACACTAAAGCAAAACCTCTGGTGGAGAAATCCCAGTTTAAACAGATCCAGAGGAGTCCAGTAAACAGATGGAACGAAAAAACCACCGAGGCTGTTTTCAGAGAGCTGTCTGTGTTTGGTCTACTGGCTAATCGCTCTCTCAAGGCTTTGAGGGAGACGGTCGTCCCTGCTGGACCATTGACTGTATATAAGAACTGGACTGAGTGACCCCTCCCCCCTTGCACTCCAAACAGGAAGTAGCTGCTGGCTCCAAGAAGCCAAAATCCCACAGACTTCTATAGAGAAATAAAGAGCTGTCATTATATTTGTCAGAATAACCATTCTGGCTCTGCTCGGGGCAGGTGCTGCAGCCGTTACCATGGCACCGCCTGACACTGCGTATCTAATAGTCTAATAGTCTATTTCTGAAAAATGAATTCAATTGAAAAATAAAACAAAATTAAAGTAGTGATGATTGTTTTATGTTGTCTTTCTTTCATAAGTGACCATGGCATGAGTCAGATAGTGTCCATCATCAGAAATGAATGGATTTTGCAGAGGTAACAGTCCAGCAGGAACAGCCGTCTGGGTCGTCCACTAATTTCTGATAAACACCTTGTTGGGGCATTATTCCTTACATAATATGTTTAATATACCGTATATCTTCCAATAATGGCCAGTCTCTAATAGACGCTGGTCTCCAATAAAAGCCAGGTCTAAACAGGTATTAGTTGTAAAAGACGCCGGTCCCTAATAGTGGCCGGGCTCCTTTAAGACTAGAAATAAACCCATTAACCACCATCATTCTTTCTGTGACGGAATAAATGCTGGTCTCTAATAAATGCCGGGTCGGCTGACATTTTTAAAAAATAAACGCCCCGGCTACTTTTAGAATATATTCGGTAATATAATATATCCCTTACATAATATATAACAGTAAGAGATTAAAAATGAGATTAAGACAAAAAAAAGCACACATTTGTAATTAATCACAATTAACACAATGATTTGACATCTCTTGAAAAAATCCCATCAGTGTTTTGAAAATCTTTTTTTTTTTTTGTTACAAAATACATTTTGGTTTTGCAAACTTTATTGCTCACCCTTCATATATACCTCAGGGGTCACCACAGTGAATCAGCTTTGACATCAGTTTGGCAGAGAGTTTTAAACCACATGCCCTTTCCTGACACAACTCTATGTTCTATCCGGGCTGGGGACTGGCACAGGGACACCCAGACTTGGGTCTCCGTGTGGTTACATAGTTCGGCAGTAGCGTGAAGGGTCTTGCCTCAGGACCCACATTGGAATAAGCTCACCCTGGTTTGCCAGTCCTACACACAGCTAACTGAGCCATCCAGTTGCTTATTTGCAAACATAATAAACTTGGTTAATATAATGTAGTTTCACATGACTGTTTCTTTAGATGCGTTCTCTTGGATCTTGTTTTCTTTCAATCTTTATGTTTGAGCTCAGAATTACAAATGTTCTGCCAAACCACCCAATCACAGACAAGAGGGTTCAGTCCACTGACTGTATCAGAGAACTGGACAGAGTGAGTGTGCCGTCACCCACAGAAAATATACATTTAATTCTGGCTCCAACCTAATGAAGTCAATTCAGTCAATTTCTTTCAGGATATGATTGCTGCCATGTTAGAGCCAGAAATTGATCATGAGTAATTTAGATTTGTTTCTGAGTCGTTGTTCCTATACCAAACACTTTAGCCAATAGGGAGAGAGCTTGTTGGATGGCCACACTCCTACCACTCAAAAGCAGGCTACACGAAAAATGTCAGTTAAACTTCACGAACGGTTGATGTCAGACCATGTACTTTTACTGAGGCATCTGATTGGTCAGTTTGTAACTTAAATACGTTACACTGTAGAAAATTATCACGACAAAAAGGAAGATTATGAAGAACTGTTTATTTCTCAATAGAAGTCTATTGGATTTTGGCTTCTTGGAACCAACAGGTGCTTCCTGTTTGGAACGTTGGGGGAGGAGTCACTCAGTCCAGTTCTCGTACACCGTACAGTCAACAGTTCATACTAGTTGGTCTGGATTCCATCCAACGAGTGTCTTTACCTCACATTCAAGTTTGAAAGCTTAATTTTTAAAACCACATTTTGTTTAATGCTATGGAAACGTATATTTGAAAACTGTGACTTTTACTTTAGTGGCACAAATATGACTCCATACACACAGACAGGGAAGGGCATGGTTTACAGGGGACTGGGTCGGACTTTTTATCAGTTGTTTTCATTTTTCTAATAGATCTGACCTCAATGATGTAGTCGTTTCCATCTTTTCCGTGGACGGCCTTCACGGCACAGATATCAAGACCGCCAAACATCTCAGCACAGGAGTCCACCCACATGCGGTATCTGGAAGAGAAAGAGTGCCATGACAAACCCCAAGATTGGTCAATCATCCCTTCAGATACTGCAGGGTTTCTGAGATGCTCTGAATGTTTGTTCAGCAGGTACACTCCAGGGAGAGTCCATCATCTACCTGTCTGTCATGGCGATCTGCTCCAACATCGCAGACCCGGTGTTCGCCTTCCAGTTGCCAGAAATGGACGTTCTCCTGAAAATGGGAGAAAAAAAGCCAAAAACGTCTTTTTAGTTCTTGTTTGTTTTAGAAGCAAACCTTAAGGGAGAAACTATCCAGAGTTCATCGGTGACGGTGACTGCCGTCCACACCTACTATGTATTTGTGTTGGAGCCAATTACAACCACGCTTTCATGGTGAGACCCAGACGGGCGAGAAGCGCGATAAGATAAACTCACGCCATTACATTCTTTTGATTTCTGCAGAGATTGAGATGTTTACAGGATGTTAACTCGGGCTTTTGGCTGCTAAATGCTTCAAACCGTCTTTCAGAAAACACGTCTCTAAATGGGAGTTCGGAAGCAGAACCGCAAACAGAAAACCAGACTTGAAAAGAATCTGTTACAGAATGTGAACCCATTCAGTCAACAGCAGTGAAGCGGTTCAACAACCAAACAGTACAAGTCAACAGAAACAACTGCTGTTCAGTAAAACTACAGGATGAGACAGCACTCATACTAGGACATATGACGCTCTCACGCTGGCACATATGTATCACACCAGGGCATATTTCCACAAGCTATTCTAAATAAGACAATCCACAAATGTACAGACGACACACGTCTCTAAGGATTTGTCACAAGGTGAATGCAAGCCTGGAAGGCTGATCAAACATAAACTGTCTAAGTCTTCGGTCACCTCAAAATGCCAGCGCATAGCGACCGTAATGCAAGTTTTTTCTGTAAAGTCGGCAGGTGGCGTGGCGGCATTTGTGATCAGGAGGCCGCAGTCACATGCTTACACGCCGTGTGGCAGCCGGGCACATTTGGAGGTCATGCGTTGACAGTCCAGCGACAGGCGGGTGTCAGGAAGGCAGCAGCACAATAACTGACTGACGGGGGGGGGGGCGGCCTCCAGGGTCCCTAAAATCCTCTGATGATCGCCTGATTTCAGACTGCCACCCTCCAGCCACCCCCCTGCCCCTGTGCTGCTCACACTGCCACCATCTGATTGTTAGAAATCATACGATAGCAGCGCTGACACTCGATTGGGGCTGTTTACATGGGCCCGGCAATGGCCAGACGTCGATCTGGCAATCCCGGGAGACGGCATTGATGCTGTGCACAACTCATCATGCCGTTGATGGCACCACAGCGACACTGAGTATTGACAAATTGCAGTTGATGCTGAGAAGAATATGAAGAAGACCAAACATTGTGCTTTCCTGGGAAGGCATGTTGTCTAAAAATGTGTACTTTTGTAAATTGACAGGATTCTAATGTGTGCTCAAAATCTGAGCTGTGACTGACCAGTGGTGCAGAAAGACCCACTTAGACTTATGATTGACTTCAGTCTTAACCCAGGCTAAATTGTCTGGTCTTTAAACACACAAGTGGGTGTACTGTGCTAAAAATGTACTAACATGCTGCAAACGTTGAAAACAGAGGCTTTCCCTTTTGAAAACTGGCTTCAGAAAAGTCCTGCAATGCTGCTGATGACCATTAGGATGCTGATGTGAGGAATCCATGGCTCCAACTTGAACTCAATGAAAGTTATCTTTGTTACCTATAAGTATATAGGTATAAGTAGTGTATAAGTAGTGTATATAGGGTAATAATGGAAGTTCATATTAGGTTGAAAGATCTCTAAATCTGTATAGTTGTCGTAAATACTAGTGCTGTCACACAATAAATTTTTTGGTGTGATTCATTTATTATTCTACTGAATCTGATTTTAAATGTGAGTGCTTTTAACCTAGTGATTGCTGTGAAAAGCCTCGTTTTGACATATTTTCCTTTAAATTCATGACATTGTGGTGCAGTAAAACATCAAATCACAATAAAAAAAATAGTCGTTATGAAGTTTTCCTGATAGGACAGACTTCCAGTCTGATTTTTTTTTTTTTTTTTGTAAAACAAATAAGAAAAAAACAAAACACAAGAACAAAGCATCAGTTCTCACATTTGAACACATAAACAGTTGGAACACTATTTCTCAGCAATCCCAAAAATACTGAACACTTATTAATACCATATTTAATAATTATTATGTTTATTCAATCCCATGATGCACTTTGGCAAAGCTTATTCCACAGTTTACTGTCCAATGCGATCAGCCCTCCACGTACCCTAACAAACACCCGTCAGGCTTCGTCCCT
>BSAI01000191.1:1340558-1403372 GCA_036245035.1 Adrianichthys oophorus | reverse complement strand
ATCAGCCCTCCACGTACCCTAACAAACACCCGTCAGGCTTCGTCCCTCACATAATATGTTATAGTTGTGGCTTGTTAGTGTTATTTCTGTAAAGAACTACAACGTCGCACGTTGACGATGTCACAGCAGCAACGGTGTGTGCCGTGTATGTACATGGAGCATGTTAGAGGCTTTTTCAGCGGAGATCAAATAAGACATTCATGCGCATAAACTTCTGTTTATATATTTGAGAACATGACAATAGTTATGGATTAAAAACAAGATTAACATCATAAATAAAAATGTCCGTAATTAATTAATTGCGATTAACGTGCTAATTTGACTCCTAAACTTTACTCTGTTAACAAAATAGAGATTAGACTGAGTGAACTTCATACAAGCTTTATTTTGAGTTAACTTGAAAAACTTTGCTTTGGTGGATTTTTACAAATATTACGCTTTCATACACTCCACTTCAGATTGCGTTGCATTTACGTTTGTTGGGTAAATGGCTCAAGACTTATGGTGGACGTCAAAGAGTTATTTTGCTGTCGATGGCAACTTCTCTGATGTTAAAAGGATTTAAGAATAAACATCAATATTTCTAAAAACAAAAACGTTTTTTTTTCCCTCTGTTGGGGGTTGGTGTTTTGAAAAACTCTTTCAAACCAAACCAATCATCTCAATACCCAACGAACTTTACCTCAACCAGAAGTCTTACCGGTTTTCAAGTGTGCTTGTAGAATGCTGCACACAGCTGTGAGGAGTTAAAACTGAGTTTTCTAACAGTGTGAAAGGTCTCACATGTAGGCCTTGTAGTTGTTCCCAATCTTCTGAATGCGGATGTCGTATTTTGAAAGGATGTAGGGCTCGGCGGTGGCGTAGGTCCCAGCCAGAGCCACCACGCTGGTGATGTCCTGGAAATCCTGCTGGGTTTCCACTTTGATCTGCAGGAAAGATGCTGCTTGTTAGAGAGGAGCTAATTATAAAGTATGTCGGCAAACCGGCTGCACATCCCACAGGAATCTCACACTTGTACGCAGGGCGTATAATGAAGGGTCCACCAGTGGAAACGCTACCGGGGGAGGCTTTGAACAATGTCATCATCAAGTTATTAGACGGTAGACTGTAAACACCAGCTTCAGACCAGGCGCACAATGAAGGGCTTTTACTCCACGCTTTTTTACAAGGTAACTCGATAAGAAGATTTCTAAGGTTTCCACGAAATGCAGCATTGAAGAAGTTTATGAACATGAAACGGAGTTTACTCAAGATGCTTTTTCATCTCTCAATTCCATCTAATTTTGCTCAAAACAGACTTTGATAGGATAAACTCAGGATGACAACAGCAACTCCTGACCGCTAAAGGCAGGAAGACAAGCATTTTAATGCTGGATGGAGGATTTCTCAACAGCAAATCACAAAGCAGATTAAAAGAAAACGTAGGAAATATGCTGGGCGGGCCACAAGCTCCCTGCTCTGCTCCATTCTGATGGCTTTGGCTAAAAAATGGCCTAATTATAATTATGGAGCGATTTAAAAAACAGATCAGAAGATGAGAGTGGGGCTATAAATGAATGAATGTCAGCACTTTCTGTTTATTATCTTCATTTACCTATTTTAGTTTGTGTTTGAAAATAAAAGGAAATCAATCAATCAAAACAGTATTTCACTGTGGTTTGAGAGACAGGAGTTAGTGGGCAATAGTTTTTAAAAAACCAGCATGTTTTCTGTGGGATTTAATCTAATCCTTAAAGAGCTGTGGAATCTTACCAAAACAAACCTGATTAAGAGCAGCAGGCCCTGATCTCTGCCCTACATCAATAGAAGATTCTGGAAAAATATGCATTTAAAAAAAGGAAACTGAGCTCAGGGATACAGACAAGGAAAACCAGGGAGGCTGGAGAAGGTGAAGCACCAGAGATGAAGAACTGCGTCTGTTTTATGTCCCAAAAAAACAAAAGAAAGAAAACCACAAGTGCAAATATCCATTTCCTTTTTTTAAAAGCTTATTTAAGAAACATTATAAAAGAGAATGAAAGCATCTTTTACATGAAACAACTTTTTAAAGGAACAGTTCTACAATATGAACATTTTTTGTCTTCAAACTGTGTATATGAACCTCCTTCAGCTTCACTCAGAGGCTGCTTTGTCAAAGCCTTGTCAAGCAGAGGGGCTCCGTGGAGCCTGATCAGTTAAAGAAAATCCGGACTAACAAGGACCTCAATGAGTGTTATCGGATGTTCTTTAGAACGTCTGGCTCGTGGGCAGGAAACCAAGCCCATCTACCCAGACAAGGGCAAAAGAGAGACAGATGGAGCCTCATGCTGTGAGGGGGAAAAAAACAGACTAATTCCTCACTTTACACTGCTTTGTATTTAGAGAAAAACTGAAATCGTTTTGGATTTTTTTCGGACAATACCAAATTCATACCAAATTCATAAAAAAGAAGCGAAGAATAATTCGGCTCTTAAGTGGCGGCCGGATGAAAAGAGCGATGTGGACCATGACTCTGAGTCTAAGGACTCAGCTGTTTAGCCTTCAGACCTGTCTGAACCCCAGTGTAGCCAAAGCTAACATCATGTTTCACTTACACCACTGCTTTCCCAGTGGCTTAACCCTCATCAGCTATATAACTATGATAAAGGTTGTTGTTAACAGACCAAACGATGCTTTCAATCCGTTTAAAAAAGAAAGGTAATGACACTAACACGCCAGAAAAGAACAAAACACGAAAAAAAACGACATGCTTGGCGCGTTCAGTGGCTGCGCGTTTTGGTATGTAGAGCCTGAAAATGGACTCAAAAACCGGTCAAACGGAAACGTTCGACAGCCTGAAACGCACATTTACATGCACTGACACGGACCTTTGATTGAAGGCGGTGGCTTGCATGCGCATTGCTGCATCCATGCAAAAGTAAGCATCTTAATTCATTAGGATTGGGTGCAGCGGTAGGGCGGTCGTCCTCTGATCGGAAGATTGCAGGTTCAATTCCCACCATTTGGGCAAAACACTGAACCCCACGTTGCCTCTGATGGACGGTTGGCGCCGGTGTTCGGCAGCGGAGCCGCCATCAGTGTGTGAATGGGGCTGAGACTGTAAAACTGTTTACCATTATCTAAATATCAGACTACTGCTGGTATCAGATCAAGAGCATCAGGTTATCCAGTTTACACAATTGCTTAAAAAAAGATCTGAGAAATGAGATTATTAAATGACATTTAAAACATTCATTTCCAAACATGTTGAAGAGTTTACCTTAAGATTGGAAACATGTTCAGACTCCATGAATGTAGCGCGACCTGCTAAAGCGTCACCAACATGATGGGAAGGTGAAGGAAATGCATCACTGCAAATTCCATGTTAAATTATAACAACAGGTCCTCGCTCATATTAGAAAACTCACCTTTCCTATTCCAGCGTGAGCGTGTCCCATCTTGACCACCACAGGCAACGGCGGGGAGGTCATCTGCAGGCAAAGACATCATTTAAGGTTCAATGATCAACTTGTAAATCTAAGTCCAGATGACTGTTTTAAAACCACTTCTGCTGTGTAACCATCCCAGACGAGGGGGTCTTTCCAGTTATTAAAGCGATAGTGTCGGTATATGTCAGTGCGAACACCTTCACGTTCACACTGGCTCAGATGACTGTGTGTAAAAGTATACAAATATTTAATGTACATCTTCATGAAAAAATAAATAAATGTTTGGGAGGTTGCAGGCTCACTTCCCAATGTGTAAACCATGTGTCCATTTGTCGAAGTGTCTTTGGGCAAGACATTGAACCCCAAACCAGAATGTAGTTGTGGTAAATGTGGACAGATATTCTGCTTACTTTTAATTTGTATCAGACACCTGCACTGAGTTCCAAATACATGTATACAATCAGACTAAACTGCAGAAACGTGGGAGTTGGAAAAGTGCCGATTTACGACACAGAAAGGAACATTTTGGAAAACTGGGTCTACCGTATTTTCCGCACTATAAGGTGCATTGTCTGTGAATGGTCTGTTCTGAAACGTATGTCAGACCCTTTTGTCTCACCTAATGTGTCTTAGAAAAGTGGTACCGTGGCCCCGGGGCCGGGGGTCTGAAGTGACAACAAAACAGTACGCGTGCGTAAGAACATGTGCTTTCAACTGAATGAGAAACAGTTCTGACAACAGATTTGATCGTCATCTGACCTGTGCATTTTGGAGGATTAATAAAAAACGCCTCTCCTCTTTCCTCTCCTCTGTTCCGATCTCTCTTTCACAACTTGTGTGAAATCTGCATCTGATGGACGAGCTTGTTTTAGCATTTATGCCTTGAAGTCGTAACCTGTTCTTCTGCCTGTTCCTGCACTGATCCCATTTACAAAGAAAGGTTCCACATACTGTTCTCGTGTTGCACGCCCCCGGACTGCTTTCAGCGCTCCAGGGACTGAAGTGTAACCGAGAGAATGCGGTCGATTTTCCAGACCAAAAGATTTTTCAGAATAAAACATCATTCAGGTGTAGTCATTTTGCTCCCCTGACCAAACTTTACAGCTCAAGTGATCGAAGGTGTATCTGAGAGAATCCACTTATTTTTCAAAATAAAAGATTTTCGGGATTCAAATCAAAATCATTTATTATTTCTTCAGTGGCTTCTTATATATGACTTAAGACTTTGTTCACTGTGTTCATGGTCATTCTAGAACTTGTGTGTAACAGGCTACACATTAGCCAAGTGTTTTCACGATAACTTTCACCATAACTCCCATATTAGCTCACATGTGCAAACAGAGCTCCTAGCAATACGGGGGAGGGTGTTGAACCAATAGTCCCGCCCACAAACCACAATTGTATTTCTAATGATCTACTGCCACTGGGCTTAAAACATGTCTTAAAAAAATGACAAAGGTTTTTTGATTTTGGCTAAAAACTGCACAGTTATAACTAAAAGACTACTGGGAACGATTTTACAAAAGGAACAAATGTGGTTGGAGAGAGACCCACAGTCTGACGCCTCTACACGTTAGCGACGTCAGCAATTTCACCAATGGTCGTACCTCAACCAAAAAAAAAAACAGACAGACATTCACATAGTTCTTTCACAAAATCACATAAACTTCAGTAAACACAAATAGAATAATTCACACATAAGGCGCTCCATTAGAGCTGCCATTTAAAAAAAAAATTCCAGGCTTTTCTGTACGCTTTCTAGTGAGGAAAATACGGTACATCTCATTGGGATAAGTTTGAGGGAACCATTTCTGCAACAGGAATTAGTTTCTCTTAGAGCTTGTGCGGCTAAAGTGGGTGAAACATCAACAGATGACTTCAAACCATCCTGTGGTTTCAACGCCCTCTGACAAACCCGCTGATAACCAAGATCTATTAATGGGATCTGAAGAGGGGACTTTTCCAGTTTCTGAGGCGAGCTCTTCACTCTTGAGTGAATCTGCCCTTTGGCTGCAAACATTACATTACACCAGGGGCTTTTAGGTTCAATTAAAAGCAGCTGACTTGAAAAGTAAATTGGCTTGCTTACCATCCAATTTAAAGATGTAGATTTTGAAACTGTGGATTACCATCTCAAAGATTTGTGAAGTTTTGTCTGAGCCCCGGTGCTCCTTAGAGGATTTAACTGAGCATGCTCAGACCAGAGGCACCAGGTCAAACTGCACGATGAAAAAAAAAAACAAAAAACAGACACATCATGAGTTAGGAAAGCCTGGAATGCAGAACTGCACTTTAATGTGTTTGGTAGGCTTCATCTGATGGTAGCTTACAGCCTAGAATTTTCACCAGTCAGACTTTAGGCCAAGTGACGTCTGCTGAGGTGAAAGGACTGTCTGTCACTGAAGGCAGGACGAACTAGACACAACACCAGATCCTATGTCCAAGTCCTTTGTCGGCGGTGACGTTTTAACGATTGTGGCCATGTGGTCAGAGCACAGCTGCATCAGCGAAAGGGTTCATATTTGGTGATGACAATACTGGCTTCTTGATGCAATTGTCAACCAAGACAGTCCTTATAAAGCAGAACCAAGCAGGTTCATTTAGAAAGCACTATTTCTACACTGATGCAACCAGAGGGAAAGAAACTTAAAGACCCACTCCAATCAAAACCATGTTTTGGTGTTTTTGACATGTTCTTGTGGCATTGTTCTCACGATGGAGGAGTTTTATTAAGAAAACTAGGATTAAATTGCTTTTCTGAGGATTTCTTTGTTCAAATTGTTGTAAATCAGCCATTCTGAGAAAGTTTGTAGTTGTTACAAACAATAGAATTTGGCTTTTGTGAGGATGTCAATTAATAATTTAGATTTACATTTTTTAAGGGAGAAACAGCTAGTATTAATAAGACCTTCACCATAAAAGCAAAATTATTACCCTTTTAATCCAGTGTTTATGTAAGTAAACCATTTTTGGAAAGAAGGCAGAATTCAAGGTTACAATTACAAGGTTCTCGGGTCCCTCGCTGCAGCTAAAAAAACTCTTTTAAGACCTACTCTAAGGAAAATTCTGTTTTTGGTGTTTTTACACACGTTTTCTGATGTAGAAAGACATTTATAAAGAAAATTAAGATAAAAATGACATTTTTGAGTGTTGATTTTTTTTTCAAATCGTTGTAAATCAGGAGCAGACAAAACGATGCTGTTAGCAGTGACGTGGAGCTACAATCCGCAAGTCACAAGCTCCCTGCTCCTCTCCATTCTGATGCTTCCTCTTACTTCCGTGAACGTCTTTGTTTTCCTCGTCTCGGCTAGAATCTGGATTTAACCTCTGTTTAACCTCTTGTTGTACCATCACACCGATGTAAATATGTAGACGGGTCCTTCTGCACGACCACAGTTGATTCACGCTTGTGCTACACATCAGATGATGTTAGATTCCAAAACACAGAGGAATTCTAAACAATGAGGTAACATGTTTATGCTTCCCACAATATTTGGCTGCAAAAAAAGCCCAATTCACTATTCCTCCACCACCAAAAAAGTGTGTTTGGCTTTCACCCAATGTGGTCTCAGCCTTAGGAGCAAACAGCAATTCCAAGCACAAACATGGAGGTTGTGTACATTAAACACTGCAGTCAGTTGTCTACACAGGTCCGTGCACACACACAGTGGCAAGGTCACAAATACTGTAGGAGCAAGTAGACAGCAAGTTAAAACACCAGAGGGACATTTAAAACGTACAAGAAGATAAAGGTTCAAAAAGTAGCATCCCTTTACAAAATAAAAAGTCATGAAACTGAAGTTTGGTTAAAATGACACCATATTATTGAAAATCTTGTAGGAAGTGGTACATCAACTTGCCACTGTTACCATTCAGCATATGCTGTATAGTTTTCCCTCCACTCAGTTTTTGGGGAAAAATAAATAAATAGTGACACCAATATAAACAGAAGTAAACACATATTTTGTAGACAAATCGTATTTACTGGTGAAAATTGCCATGGAATTGACCCACTCAGCCATCTCATGCTACTTCAAACCATTATACCACCGTCACTGTGTTTGACTGTTATAGAAGAGAAGAGAATTTCTATTTCTATTTCTACAACATTTTTCACAAAAAGAAATAAAGTATAAATCACACCAAAAACACGGAGAGGTAGTAAAATACTATATGTACAAGTCCTACTAAAAGCCCAAATAAAAGTGAAGAAAGTTAAAACAATGAAAACTTAAAATCAAGTAAAAGCTCTCCTGAATAAAGGAAGCAGTTCCAAAGACGAGGAGTGACAGCTTGAAAGGAGAGATCTCCTCTAGTCTTAGAGCGGGGGGTTGAGACGCTTAAGAAAGGTTGATTGGAAGACCTAAAGGATGGGCCGAAGAGTAGGGTATTAAAAGGTCAGAGATGTACATCAGGGTTTGACCACGCAAGGCTCTAAAAACTTAACAGTAAAATGTTTAAATCAAAATGTAATTGGCAACCAATGTAAAGCAGACAACAGAGGAGTGATGTGAGTCCGTTCACTGGTTCCGGTTAAAAGCCTTGCTGCTCAGTTTTGGACGAGCTGTAGACAATTGACAGAACGTTTGGTAACACAGAGAACTGCAGTAATCTAAACGAGAAGAAATAAAAGATTTTTAATTGTTTCCAGGTCAGATCAAGATAAAATGCTTCTTTTTCCATATTTTGCCACATTCCTCAGATGATGAAAACAGTTTTTCATTATTTGTTTTCAGTGACCTTCCAGGGAACATACAGTGGGGCTTGCAAAAGTATTCACACCCCTTGAACTTCTCCACATTTTCTCACATTATGAACACAAACATAAATTTATTTTATTGGAATTTTATGTGAAACACCAACACAAAGTGGCACACACTTGTGACGTGGAAAGAAAATTATACAAATTTTTACAAATAAAAACCTGAAAAGTGCAGTGGGCAAAAGTATTCAGCCCCCGAATGATGTCTGCAACCAGATCCTCCTGTTTACTCTGGACTTTCACTACACCATACCAGCACGTCCACCACCTACAGTTGGAAGAGGTTCGGTGTGCAAAGTCAAAGCGGTGTAAATTTGGTGAATCTTGCTCCAGGTTTTTTTTTCACAGCTTTATGACTTGGCGTCAGAGAATTCCAGCCGGACACAAACTGCAATTGTGAATTTCTCCTCCATGATCGATTTTCAAACGGTTGGTATTTCCATGAATTAAAAGGGCCGCCATCCATACGTCACTACCAAATCGGAGTCCCTGACTGGTCAAAGTTCGACTGGTTTAACTCTCCATTGAACGTGTGCTTTGTACATAGAGCCTGAAAACGATTATAGAAACTTGCACAGCGACGGGTGAACACAAGAGTTTTGAACATGGGCGCCCAAAGCACACATTTACGAGCGTTTACATGAAACTTTTCATTGGAAGTGGTTGCTTGAACACGTGTTTCTGAGGGCGGCGTGAACGTAGCTTTATGGGTCACCACAGTGACTCATCCACCCCAAAATCAAATTAAATCAAACTTTATTTATAAAAAGAGCTTCTCATACTTGGCGTAACTCGAAGCGCTTTACATTTAAAAACAAAACAAAAGCAAAAACACAATAAAAACCCAACCCACCCTTTACCCTCCCCCCTCCTAACCAATAACACATACAACCCATGACCCCAAACACAATGAGGACGCTACTCCTGAAATAATTTCTGAAAGAAACTTAAGGCTTGGCTCTGCTGTGAGGAAACGGTATTTGGGACTCTATTCATGGCAGGAGCAGTTCAGTCACAGGAACGCCGCCACAGTGGCCATCCAGACCGGGACAGCAATGAAGTCCACTCCACAGCTGCAATGTAGAACTCCAGCCGCCCCAGTAAGGGGGACAACTGCGGCAACGACCCCAGACCAAGACACCAAGCCCTGGTATAGAAGATCCCCACAGGAAACACTTGGGGTTAAAATCATAGTAAAATACTAAAATGAAATACTTCAAATATATTTAAAAACATAAAATACAAGATAAGATTAAAACCATACAATAAAATACATAAAATCAATTTAAATACATAAAATAATATATTTATTAAAACTCATAGAATAAATTGGAAGATAAGATCAACTAAAAGGTCAATTAAAAAAGGTGGTTCTTGAGCCTCTTCTTAAAAACCTCTGCAGCCCTGAGGTTCTCTGGCAGGCTGTTCCACAGGCAAGGACCATAATGCAGAATGAAACCTCACCATAGGTTTTGGTCCTCACCTTAGGGACAACTAAAAGGCCAGCACCTGAGGACCTCAGAGTCCGCGAGGGTTCATAGTTTAAAAGTAGATCACTAAAAATAAGATGGCCCAAGACCCTTAAAACATTTATAAACCATTAAGAGAACTTTAAAATAATCCTGAAACGCACAGGGAGACAATGCAGAGATATTAAAATGGGAGCAATGTGTTCCCACCCCCTGGTACTCGTTGAGCTGTAAGAAGTTCTCTGCCATCCAAGACTTTATATCTAAAATACAGTTAAAAGAGTGTTTACAGGTTCAAGGTCATCAGGGGACACGGCGACGTAAAGCTGTGTATCATCAGCATAGCTGATGACATCCCCAAGAGGCAACATGCAGAAGTTAAAAAGTATAGGTCCTAAAATTGACCCTTGGAGAACCCCACAACTTATTTGATGGATTCTTGAAGAGCATGTATCCATACTTACATAAAAGTGTCCATCTGTTAGATAGGAATAAAACCACTTAAGAACATTTCCAGAGAGCCCCACTAGACTCCTAAGTCTATCTCATATCAAAACAATCCTCCTTCTCCATTTTTCTCCGTCATGTCCCACCTTCATGTCCTCCTTCTCTACATCCAT
Source organism: Adrianichthys oophorus (assembly GCA_036245035.1). Taxonomy (NCBI): domain Eukaryota; kingdom Metazoa; phylum Chordata; class Actinopteri; order Beloniformes; family Adrianichthyidae; genus Adrianichthys; species Adrianichthys oophorus. The sequence goes on along the minus strand of BSAI01000191.1, from coordinate 1,393,114 downwards.
GAACCTTCTTTCTGCTTTTCCTCTGGACCTCTATCGTGGTAGCTTCAACCTCAGCATCCTTCTACCAACATCATCACTGTTCTTCCTCTCAATGTGTCCTAACCATCTCCATCTGCTTTCCTGCATTTATCCCCAGAACTTCCTCCATGATTTGTTCCTCTGATGGATTCATTCCTGCTCTTATCCATCCTCGTTGCTCCCACTCCTACTTCATTCTTCCTTAAACTCTTTAGTCCTCTTCCTCCACCCATTCTAACCTGCTTGCACACACCTCTTTACCTCTTTCCCACATCCTTTGATCTGGACGTTGACCATTAGCATCTAGAGTCCTCCGCCTACTGCGCCTCTGCTCCCCGTAACCTCACCGATGAGTTACTCTCATTAACAGACACTTTGACTTCCTGCAGCTGACCTTTCTAAATATTCCTCCACCTGCCGCCTGCTCTGATAATGATGTTATCAGTAATGAGATGTGAATGACTGAAGAGCACAAAAGAGAAGTTACAGACCTCCACCTGACGAAATACCAGACTGACCACGTGTCCTTAAGTTTAAGTTCTGGAACATTGACTAGTTCAGTTTCGACAATCAGCAAATAGTTGATTTAATGTGGTAGAATGTTAAATCAATGGGTCTTTGTCTTACAGAAAGCAGGAACTCCCTTCAGATGTTTCACAACTCAAACAGCAACATCATATGACGCAAGTTAACGTGCCTGCGAGGTTCATCAAGCGTCTGAGAGAAGCCCAGCAGAGTGAAAGCGTTTGTCTGCTTCAGGCGGCAGCGGCGGCCACCCACTGTCTGGACCTGTTCCCTCCAGTCATTCCGATCAGTGACGGTAGACTGCTGTGAAGTTTAGTGAGACGACCACGTCTGTCTCTGAAAGACACTGCCTGGCAGAGACACGCTCTTATATTGTTTTCTCACTGATTCACCAACCACTAAAAAGTCTATTTTTGCTGATGTTCTGACTTTTGAGAAAGTGAAAATGTGCAGCATCATATATTACATTTCAGGCCTTTTCGTAATGTATCCAGTCACTGGGATACAAGACTTTCGCTTTGGGCAGAGACAGTCTGAACAGTTTGCAGTTGTTTGCCTCCCTGCCTCAGATGTTGCGGTTCTGCTGATTACCTCAGAGCCACATTTTCAGCCTTTTGTTTCAAAGTCGCCGTCTGTTACAGTAATCCAGATGGGAAAGAAGTCACAAGCTAAACAAGCTAATTATATGGTGAGTGAGTTCACTCGTCTCTGCGATTTTCTCGAAACCTCCCTCGTTTTCAGTAAATGTGGCATAGGATGGAGTATGTAAAGACTTCAGGGAAACCCGTACAACCCCCTCTCACTGTGTGCAAACACTGTTGTTTGTAAGTCAAGCGACATATTGACCGTGGTCTGTAAATCAAGCTCCCGTGTGACATTCCCACCCTGAAGACCTGCATCTGCGGTGCATCTGGAGGTGGAGAGCCCGGCTGTCTGGAAAAGTCTCCAGAGGCCCTTCAGGCTGAAGATCATTTGAAACGAAAAAGCTAAACTCATCTGCAATCTGGAAGGTGTGAGGGCACAACCAACCACAGGCATTTCAGCCAGAGAAAACCCTTACAAATGTTAGACAATGCTTAAAACCCACTCCAACGAAAGCAGTGTTTTTAACATGTTCTTGCAGCATTTTTCTGATGATAGAGTTTAAAACTGTATTTCTGAGCATTTCCTCATTCAAATTGTTGTGAATCAGGAGCAGATGAAAAAATGCAGTTTGAAAAAGATCGTATTTGTGACGTAAATACTACGCTGCGCAGGCCAGAGGCTTCCTGCTCCGCTCCATTCTGATGCATCCACCTTCAGACAAATAGATCCATGAACGTCTTTGTTTTTCTCGTCTGAGCTGGAATCTACATGAAAACAGTACGGCTGGATAGCTCCGATATGGCTGTAAGCTAGCCGGAGAGTGTGTAAACAGAGAGCTCTCATTTCTGAGTGATTGGAAGTGGGATTGCGATAGTCCCCCCACAACTCAGAGGTGATGAACTCCTACCTCCACACCAGACAGTTTGCCTGACTCAGTTTGACTGAGAGTTCTAAAGTTTAAAGACCCACTCCCTACTTTTTTTACATCTTACGAAAATTTCAGATCGGGATTCGGTACCGGCAAAAACTTAAAATCAAGTGACATGGAATTAGATTGAGGCCAAGAAAACCTGATCTGGACATCTCTACTTAAATCGCATGAATGTTATGCAACTGAGGCAATTGATTCATGAAGGCATCAGTGACAGTGACAGGACAAGAGTGTTGAGCGGCTGATATTAATACTCAAACATGCCTGCCTGACTGCCTACCAGCCCGTCTGTCTGTCTACTCACATTCTGTAACCTTAGAAAATCCTTGCGATGAGCAGACCTCGCCTTCGCCCAACTATGGCTGGGATAGGCTCCAGCAACCCTGAAAGGGATTTAGTGGTTTTGGAAAATGGATGTAAATTGCAAAGTGCAAACAATGTGAGGCAGCTTTGGTTACACATGAAGCTAAATTGTGACTGTTTGGAGATAAAAACTAGAACTTCCTGGAAGTTCCTTACAGTACATGGGTCGCATATCTTTGATCTCATGCTAAAGCAAACTGCAACCGAGGAACCCAAGTCAACTTTTGGCCAACCAGTTCCGTACGCCTTGGACAACTTAGTAAAAAATGAACGTTTTTGTAAGATTTCCAGCTGTCTGTCAAAGCCCAGTAGCATGACATCATCTCAACTTAGGTTTATGTAAGGACTACCAGTCCTGACTGCATTAGTCATGACAAAACTAACAAAAACAAGATCACAAACACATCAACATATCAATTACTAGCTTGTAAAGCCGTTGTAGAGCTCTGGTTGTCAAGCAACAGGACTTAAACTTCTTGTCAGGAGCATGTGCCGCATAAAACGAAACACATGGTACATCCATCCTGCCTTTATGATCTCTTAATTTTTACTAGGACCGCTCAAAGTTGCCACATCAATAGAGAGATGTGAAGCACAATGAGTTGTGCAGACGGCGAGAGCAGTGGGACCCCGACCCAGAATCCTTTTCAAGAGTCCGACCGCACACGAACCAAAGACAGCTTGACCACATCAAACTCCAACTAGAGATTAAAAGCGCCTCAAGAGAGCTGTAATGTTTACCATGGACCTCCTGCTAAAGTATCTCACTGAACTCCCGTACCTGAGACTACGTTTGCTCAGTCTTTTCTCATCTGGAGAATGGAACAGGTTTACCTAGAAAATCTAAAATTATTTGGCATCAAATCAAGAAGTTATTACATTTTGATTTTGTGCCGTTTCAAAGAAGTACCGTAATTCCACCAGGACACTTTGTTGGTGTGTAAACAAGGTAATAACTGAGCTTTGAGCATAAAAGGCAGTGGATAATTACTGCACTGTAAACCCTCAAAAACAAATATTACACGTGCCCCTAAACTTAGAAGAAGACGTCAGAAGCTACTACACAGTAGTTCCTGGACAAACACTGTTACAGACATTTACAAGTTGTCATAGAAACCCCCTGGGCTAACATGTGCAGAAAAACAGCAGCAGCAGATGCCTTTGTGCTGAAGTGCTCACAGTAAAAGCTGTTGAATGTGGCGGAATAATGACTGTAATGGAATTCAAACTCATCTGGCTTTCATTTGAGCCCGCTGTGTTTTCTATGAAGCGGGCAGCGAGGTGGAAAGCACAAGTCAGTAGCGGGCATGGAAGTTTCCAGGGTGGGTGCTTCTTCATAAGATGGAGGTGGTGACGGAGGAGACAGGAGAAACGGACTGTGTCATCCTGAACTGGTCTAATGCTTTGTCATCGTCACTCGTCTGGTGTTTGACCAGGAAATAGACGGTTTAAGCTTCTTTCTTTAAAACTACACAAGAGTCAAAAGACTAAAGGACATACAGTCTCATGTTGTTATTGTGATTTTATGACATAAGAAACAGTTATTAGACAGAATCCTTTCATCAAAGGAAAATCTCTGCATTAATAAAGCTGTAACCAAACTCAAAGTGAAAACTCTTCTGTTGACAAACTGTTTTGCTGACGTTACCATGACTGTATTGACTCATTCTGTAGTTGCTATCATAAACAAGTCCTTTGACCAACCTGGTGGTGTGACCTGATGAATGGGGAACCAGTTTGGTAAAAATTTCCAGGTTGTGTTCAAACACACTGACAAAAAACACTCGGAAGTACTTTTAGGGTGTATCCAGACTGGAAAAGTCTGTTGGTCCCGGATTTAGGCCTAAACTTTGTGTTTGGTCTGTGTTCAGACTGTCCTCTACAGATATTTGTATTTCCAATCAAAGCTTGTAAACAAAACCATGTGACTAAAGTTCTCTTCTGTCATTGGCCAGGAATTATGAGGACAGAGCAAAGAAAGAAAGAAAAAATAATGAAAGTCCTGCACTTTGCAATCCATGTGGGGATAGTTCACTTAATCAAACTTTTTAATTTTGCTGATCAATTTCAGGTTCAACACTTTGTCCTGCTGCTTTGCTACGGTGGAAGCAAGCTGCAAGGCGGTTACTAAGAAGATGACAGCTAAGGAGGCATGCTGATAAGCAGTCCCTGGTCCTGGACCAGGGTCCTCTCGGGTGTATTCAGACTAAAAATTGGTTCTGGATTATCGGGGGAAACAAACTCTGGGTCGCTTTAAGAGAACCAAATGTGTCCAGTCTGAACACACCCTAAATGTTGTTGCTTGTGCATTGTTTAGCTGTGTTTAGGATCAACCCCTTCAGTGATGCTGGTCCTTGTTTGAACCAAACCAAAGCTCATCTCATGAAAAAGAAGGTCTGATCATAATAGAAGATATATGTAAATTTGGCAAACTGAACGCTTTCTGCACAGGAGACACGGCATAGCAGCCAGCCAGTCAGGATAAGGACGACAATGCACTGTAAAATAAAAAAGCATGTAAAAATGCACTGAAAGCAAGCCTGCGAAAGGTGAACTGTCAGGTACCACTACTGATATTCTCTGTCTCTACTGTCACAGCTAGATAAGACATTGTCCAGTTTCTCTAATGCTATGTTCACACAGAGCATGTGACGCACGTTAAAGAACGTGCAATGCAACTCTAATAAATCTGGCAAAGGAACATCCGGCTTTTCTTTCACAGCTCTATTCCGCCATATGAACATTTGGTGTCACAGAATTCCAGTCAGCCACAGGCCACAATTTTTTATTTTCTCCTCCAAGATCAATTTTTAAACGGGTGGCACTTTCGTGAATTGAAAGGCATGTCATCCATGTGTCACGACCAAATCTAGGTCCCTGATTGGTCAAAGTTTAAGCTTTTCGTTTGTAGTGCCTGAAAATGGTCGTAGAAACACAGTAGAAAAGCAATATGAGAGTCTTGAACACGGAATGTGCTTTTAAGTGCGTTTTCCTTGACTTTTCATTAAAAGTGGTCGCTTGAAAGCGAGTTTCCGGTGTCAACGTAACTTAAGGGAATCGTTTCAGTAAGTAAAGTCTAACATGCTAACTTGATTCTTCATTTTTCAGTCAAACTTTTGACTTTTTACAGTTCGCCAACTTCATTTTTTCCGATGTTTTTCTCTTTTTGTGGTTCAAGCTCAGCAAACATGCATTCAGTTCTCACAGAAAGCTGAAAACCGTTGACTTCAACTGGCAATTCCCATTCAGAATATTAATTATGGGTTTAAAGTAAAGCTGAACCAAAACACTGAGAGTTTGAGTTTTGAGCTATTCCTTTGGAGCCCGATTACACATTCACAGTGAAACAGGGGCCTGGACAGGGCTCATTAGTGATAATCAATTTACTAACCTACATTCTTTCTTCAGAGTACGGACAGACAGACGTCTGGACAGCCAACGCTGCAAAAGCCATCAAGCCTGTGCCACATTCTTCTCTGTCTAAGAGGAAGAAGGGGAACTTTCTTCCCAAGTTTCCAGCCTCTGATGCAGTATTGGGTGTTGGAAAAGGCTAAGCAGAAATGAGGTGGCTGTGTGCAGTTGTGGATTTCCTGTACTATGATATATGAAAGGAAAGGAAAGGAACCTTTCGGTGCATCTTTCTGGCAAAACCGTACTGAGTTGAAGCTGGTTTTACAACACAAAAATGTGTGATTTTTGTGCTACTTCTTTATGTAATTATCCAGGAGATCAGAAGTCAGAGGCACAGATGTTGAAAGCAACTTTGCTTCCTACCCTTCCTGTGATTTGCAAGAAAAAGCTCCAACTGCCGCCTTCCGTCGAATGATTCCGACGTGTACAAAAAACTGCCCAAAATGCCTGTTTCCCCATGAAACCTCGGATCGCTTAGCTTAAGTGCAACATTCAGGATATGAAACAGATGTGAAGAGAGAGTTGATTGAGTCCTGCCTTAACTCCACTTCAACTTTGCGGTTTGCCACAGTTTCATGCAACAGTTGTCAAGAAGGCTGATGCTTGCCAAAGCATAAATCAAATCCCCTGAAAGACGAGGTTATTTTTGAATGCAGTTGCAGGCAGAGTGAGAAGTCAACTTATCAAATTGATTTCACCTGCAGACCCATCAAACCAGACGGGAGGAAATGTGACTGCTTTGCAATTCACTGCTTTTCCTGTAAGGCAGCCGTCAATTCATCTCCATAATAAACTTGGTTGAATAGGAGAGCGTGCGTGCGTGCGTGCTCAGAGGCGTTTTGAAATGCTTGGGTTCATCTGCAGAATTCGTAGAAATGAACTACACATGGCAATGAAACGGCAACAGGTGCAGAGGCTGGATTCCTAAAACTGAAATGGAGAAGAACGCAAAAATGATTTACATTTGAAAAAAAAACACAGCAACATTCTTTTGAGAAGATGCAGAGATCGTAGAAAGACCAAGGGTTTCAGCAGCATTTGGAATGAAGCAATGTCACTGCGCATACCAAAGCTCAGCCTGAAAGCCAGCTCTGCTGCTGAGTCTGATTATCACAACTCTGTAAACAGGAGGACAGGCGGGAAACGTCAAGACAGAGATGTTTAGCAACAGCTGGACGCGGCCTGATGATGGTTTGCATTCATGCCAGCTTTGGGAGAAGCAGGAACAGCTAATACTCCACAGCACTACAGCCAAATGAGCCAACATGAATGGAAATTGTGGAATGATCCCCAGTGATGCTACATTCACTCGGGGCATGTGACGCTTGTTCTTGAAAGCGTATGGTGTTCATACTGCCCAAGCAGGAAGGATCTTCTTTTTCGCCTGTTTACAAGCATTACACGACAGAAAACACTTTAGAAAACAAAACAAAATTTACAAAACGAGATGGAAAAAAATGAAAGGCAACAAGAAACAGTTAAAGGTAGGTACTGTGGGTCATCGCTAATTGGATGGTGATATCCAGTAATGCTTCAAGCCAATTACCTTTCAGTTGAAATGATGGACAAACGTTATCATCCAATCAGCGATGTCCGTCAGTACCTACCTTTTCTGGTTTCTCCTTGTGTTTCGTTTTTCAGTTTTTGGTTTTGATTTCCAAAACGTCTTTTGGTTTTCACAGAAACCGGTGTAGACCATCAGTCAATCTTTTCCGTCTCTTGTTTGCAGAATGTGTTCAAACGCCACCAAATCTTTGACGTTGATCAAATCTTTGTTTTTCATTCTGTAAAACTGAATTGTTTTTTTCTACGAAATTTTGAAGTTTAAGAGTTTAAACAAAAGAGAACAGAGTGGAACTGTCCCTGTCTGTCTGAGAAAAGTGTAGAAAGTGTGTAGAGAGGAGTTTTACAGCCTCAAAACATCTAGAATGACTGTAAAAAATAAAGATGTCTTATTTGCAGATTTCTTGCGTCGCGAGTTACTTTTAGAATGTAACTTCCCCAATGGCAGTGGGTCGGGTGGATGAGCAGGTCGACCAGGGATCAAAGCATCGGCAGTTCAAACCCCACTCCTCCCAGTCAGGTGTAGTTGTGTCCCCGGGCAAGAGACTTCACCCTCCCTGCCTCCAGTGTGGCTTGATGGGTGTATGAATGTCCCAGTGATGGTCAGAGACCTTCAGGGGCCATAGCCGCGTCCCGGCAGCCATGCCTCTGTCAGTCTGCCTCAGCTGTGGCTCCAACAGCAGTTTACCATCACCAATACGACTGAGGAGTGAATGGATAATGGATGCACGCTGTAAATGCTTTGATTGTCAGGAAAAATCCAGTCTATTATTATTAAACGACCAACCACTGTGGCTCATGAGTGAAAACACGATGTTTACAGGAAACTGGAGAATATTTTTGTTGGATAAACAAGATTAAACCAAAATTTGCCAAAGTTTACAATATTTTTTCATGATCTGCTGCCTTTTCAATAAAAAATTAGGCGTTAACTGTAGAAGTAATTTATCTGCCCTTTTTTTTTTGTATATTTTGTTCAAATATTTTCATGGCTCACAAAAATAAACTATGCACAATAGAAAAGTGAGAGCTGGTCTGGGACAACATGATAGCAGAAAACTTCTTTGTGTGTTATGGAGCCAGGGCTACATGTCAAATTGATTCCTGTTGAAATTCTTTAAGAATAGAATCTGAGTCAATGTAATTGGCAACATTTAACAACATTTTGACGATTAAGTGATTTACATGGACTTTAACACACTTTCATTGTAATTGTTTATCTCTTTTGGGCTAGTGTGTATTAATACATGTTTCTATTCAAACATAGTCTGTTGATCCTAAAGAGGAAAGTGGAATAATTTGCAAGCTTTAAGTTTGGAAATAAAGCTTAAAAGGAAAAAGAAAGAAAAATGGTTGCCGCGAGTGGTGTTTTATTGTCTCCAGGCGCTAACTGCCCTCTTTTGACCCATCTTCACTGATGGAGTGGCTGCGACAGGTCCCTCACTTTGCTCTTCTGCCCCTGCCACCCTGGTCAGAGCTGCATGTGACAAGTTCTAGAAAAAACACTTTTTTTCAAAATGGCAGCTTAACAGGCAAACACCACTTTCATGACCATGACACACCAACACCGTTCAAAATCTACCAACTTCAAAACCAAAGTTTTTTTCCCAAGTAGCTTCCCTATGATGTTTGAGGAGAAAGGAGGTTTACATTTGTGGACGGTAAAAAAAGGTTTTTTTTCTTAAAGCTTAAGACTGTGGCTTCTTTCTGAGGTCAAGGGTCAATGAAACTTAAGTTGAGGTTTAACAAGAAATGATCTAAGAGTGTGTTCAGACTGGATACATTTGGTTCACCTAAAGTGAACCAGAGTTTGTTTCCCCCAATAATCCAGAACAAATTGTCAGTCTGAATACACCCAAGTTTACCCTAGTCCAGGACCAGGAGCCGCTCTCAGACCCATCTTTCGAGGTGGTTTTGCTTCGTTTACAGTCAGACTGAGCTCCGGTCTCTCTGACTTTCTTCAGTCTGAATTTGCTCAGTGCTCGGAGCGGAACAACTGGACCAAAACGGCCATCGTAGCCAGTGGTCACGTGGTGTAAGAATGAAGCAACGGAAAAGTCGCACACAAATGCAAAGCAACAATTATCGTTTTATCAAAGAGAAAAAAAGTGTCCAACTGTTTGTTTGTCAGAACGTTTCTTTTAACACAGCTGAAAACGCTTCTCACATGCTTTTATGTCTCGTCACGCTGTACCCAGCGCTGCTGTGATGACCTAAAACCCAAAGTTCGCAGAACTTCACAGCAGTATATTTTAGTTCAGCGACCGGATGGATCAGAGTAATGTGTGCAACCCTCTGAAACATGGCTAATGTCAGGGCAATTTTTTTCCCTTTATTTTTGAAGCACCCGTTCAGGCTCCTGAACCATTTAAAGTACTGGAGGGGCTACATTTAGCAATGCTGGAATAAATGTCTTGAAATAAATGACTCTTGTTAATATACACCCCTAGTAACCGCCACAATAAATGAGGGACTACTGTACTTTGCATATTTCTATTGTCGGCGATTTTTAAAACATAAAGAACTTCTGCACTTAATGGAAGAACATTGAATTTACCAACAATCCTTTGCAAACCCACCTTTAATCCGACAGCTTTACCTGTTCTCTGCGACTGACCCTAACATGTTTATTAAGTGTCAAAACCAAAAAGCCAGACCAAGTCATCTGCCACTTCTGTGCTCAAACGGCCTCTATTTCCCTATGTCTCCTTTATTGACGCTCAGTTTCAGCTGCAGGAGCTATTAAGATACTTAAACCTACCCAGAAATGGGCGCAGCTTGATAGCATGGAGGTTGGTGGCCGGGAAATGAGAAAGTCATCCAAAACCAGCCAGTTCTTTCATGAAGTAACCCTTTCACAGCTGATCCAAAGAGCTACACTCAGCCAAGAGGCAACAGTCTGACATGACTCAGATACGTTTGAAAAAACTCTCACAACTAAGTACTTGAGCTCCATTCTGCATTTGTCAGTATGAAAAACACTTTTCATGAGACCCTCTTTCCATGACATGTATCTATGTTGGAGTTTGGAGTCATATAGCAGCGTCAGCTACCAAAGGCTGGCTTTTTGTTTGTGTTTGTGCGGTTAATAACGGTCAGCGATGGACAACAAAGCCCACACCCCTTTGGTCAACCGGCAGAAAGAGTGACGCATCAAAGAGAAGGTTGTTTGAAAAGTGAAAGCTTCCATCTTTAACTTAGCTGAGCACAAATACCAACCAAATGTTTGGATTTTCCCCAAAGACGATAGTGTGCTTGATAAACCTCACTTCATCTATGCATTCAGCAAGTATCAGTTTTTAAGGTTTATAAAGGAAAACAAGTTTCAAAATAATAACAGGTTGCCATTCATTGTTAATGTCTTTTTTGGGTCTAGTTAATACTCATTTCTGTCTTTGCTGGCTCCTTCAAATTACAGTAAAAGGTTGCCTCAAATTTCCAACTTTTACATGTATTTATTTTTATATGATTTATTCCATCTTTCTTGGCTACTCAAAAAATAGAGAAATATATCTACAATGACAAATCTGGCAAATCATCTACTTATAAATGTCCTTCTCAAGTATTTATTTAGCGTCGTTTTTCTAAAAACTTTTTACATTTGAGTGCAATCCCCGCCAAAGATTAAACTAACGCCAGTTTAGCTCTTCTCTAGATTGACTCCTGATGGTCAGAAGCCGAAAAATCTTTGCTCTTTCACAAGTTTGTTGTTTTCTGCTACTTTCAGCCGAACAAACTGAAACCAGATACATTCAGATTCATACATTCATCCAATTTCCTAAAAGATGAGCAGAGGTGGCAAAAGCAAAGAGGTAATTTGCTTGAATTTAGTGGTTTTCCCCAAAGGCTAAAGGATTCATCTGTCTTTTGTTAAATGGCTGAGCAGGAGCATCAATCACCTCCCACAAAGGATATGACCTCCTTAGTCTTTGTAACGCAGAGGTTACATAACTTATCAGGCCAACTGTAAGTCACCAACTCCCTCGGTTTTACCATGAGCTGATGGTACAAGCATGAAAGAATGCAGGAAGGCCTCACCTTGAAACAGGGTCTAAATTTACCCGTCAGCTTCCTGCGATACCCCCTTCGTCCTTTGACCTGCCGGTGACTCACTCCAGCATTGTTTCCCGCTTGAACTTTCTCTTCCTTCTCCCACGCGCATCTTCCCGCCGCTGCTGCTCAGGTTTCTGGGAAACTCTTTGTGGTCGTCTGATTGAAGCGAACTGCTTCAATGTACGGGATTATTCTGATGAGGTCCATCTGAACAGGGAACGGCGACATGCTCTAAAAGACGAGGACGATGGTTTGAAGTAAACCAAGAGGAAAAAAGGGAGCCTCAGATTCCATCCGTGAAGGAACTCGTTAAAACTTTCTCACAACCGATCTGACAACCGGCCAGTGAGGTATACGATGTTAATTAGTCAAAATTACGATCTCCTTTTTAAAAATGAGAGGTTTTATGGAGTCGGTGGCATGAGTAATGCCTTAGACACACACGGGGGTTGCACAGGTGCAGCAGGTTTTTGGGTTGTCCAGGCCTGTGGAGGGTTGTAGACTGGAGAGGCTGCATCTTTAGAGGAGTGCAGGTGTGTGGATAATCTAAGTCACAGCGGTGATGCTGTCGTACGATGTCCTTCATATTGCAGGATAATCGTTAGTAGCTCCTTCCTGACTGCGCGGGCTCCCTGAGCGAGCTACGACTTTGGTGTTTCCTGTGGACCACCTGGGCGCCCTGTACTGGTTTGTCCATTTTTCATCCACAGACAGCCTGTATTCACCCATAAAAGCAGTTGTGACTAAGATATAAAGTAAACAAAAAAACAGCAGAGGCTGCAAAACTGCTAAAACCACCTGCGGTTTCAGCGAAGGATTCAGAGCAATGCAAAGGCAGTCCTAGTGTTTCTATAGCAACCTTCTGTAAGTTCATGTCACAGTCGTGTCAGTCTGTTTTGCCGCCAGTTGTCACCTCTGGTGACGTGCGCTCGCACTGTCCAGAGTACTAACTACCTGGTTCTCCTACTCCATTACCCAGCTGCCCCTGCGGCCACTCCTGAGCTGTCACGACTGAATCTCATCACCAGCTTACACCTCAGTATTTAATCAGTGCCTCCAGCTCTGCTGGCCTGCTCTAAATATTTGACAAGCCCATCCCGGTTCTGACCCATGCCTGCCTGACCCCCCCCCACACACACACCTTGCCTCTGATAAACACTGCATATAGATCTGACCGCCTCTGACTCCTCCTTACAGAACACTTCGCCAGACATGGATCCAGCAGTGGGGGTTCCCAGCCCATCCAAGCTCTGCTGCTCGAGCATGGACGCCAGCTCCATCGGTTGACTGCCACCACCGACACCATTATATCTCACCTACAATCCAGAGCAAGTATCAGTTCCTCGCCAGCAGAGACGCTCCCACCCGCCATAACACGTCAACCCAAAGGGCGGCGCCCCTAAGTCCTGCCGTTAGAACACTGGGCGGTCCCAGACTCTCTCTACCTGAAAAGTTTAACGGGAAGCCTGAGTTCTGTCGTGGGTTTCTCCTGCAGTGTGAGCTGTTCCTGTGGCAGCAGCCCCGCCTCTACCCTACGGAGGAAGCCAAAATCTTGTTCCTGTGCTCTCTGCTCACCTGTGAGGCGCTTGAGTGGCTTTCGGCCATGTAGGCGGGGGGGACTGTACCCTTCGACTCATACGTTGCATTTGCCCTGCAACTTCGAGAGGTCTTCAACCATGCAGCTGATGGCAAAGACCACTGTGACCTTCTAATGGAATTAATCCAGGAAAGAGACAGAACCGCTTCATATTCATTGAAGTTCTGAACTCTGGCAGCCCAAACAGACTGCACCCCGGACACTCTAAAGCGTCGTGGATTATCCGCAGACATGCTAAGAGAGATGGTGTGATGAAGGACTGGGCGCGGAAGTGCTCATCCAACTGGTCATTCTGCTAGACCATCTCGTCTCGCAGCTCCCCGGTCCTCTTTGACACACCTGACTTCTCTTCGCTCCCTTCAAGCCTTTGAATCTGAACCTATTCACCTGGGTTCAACTCAGCTCACCCCTGCTGAACCGGAGAGACGTCAGCGGGAGAACCTGTGCCTGTACTGTGGTCAGCCAGGACATCTGCGAGCCTCCTGCCCCATCTGACCTTCATGTCGCTTCACAGAGCGGGTAAGCGAGCTGCCCATGACTATTGTACTACCTGTGACATTATTGACACACAATAATCAGGTATGAGCCCAGGTTATGATAGACTCAGGCGCTGCAGGTAAGTGTATTGACCTAACCTTTGCCCGTGATCATAAAATGCCTCTCCTCACCTGTAATGCCCAAGTAGCAGTGTCAGCCCTTGACTGTCGACCGCTGGGTTCCGGCCAGATCCAGTTCATCATGCAGGACATCGAGTTCCTCACGTTCACTTATCATCATGAATCCATATGTTTCTTCACCATCGACTCTCCTCACTGTCCGCTCATCCTGGGGCTGGAGAGGCACAACCCTGTTATAGACCGGTCTGCGCGGCGGCTTTCTTTCTCCTCCTCCTTCTGTGTCAAGCAGTGTCTCCAGACTGGAAGCAGAGGAGAGGTCTGTTCCACCATATTGCAGCACAGCCCTGTTTGGCTTCTACAAGTCTGGAGGGGGCTTCTCCTGTGATGTGCCAGGCCTTTCTTTAGTAAGCAGAGTCCCTCCACACAGATCTTACAACTGCACCATCTATTTCCTACCAAGGGCTAACCCTGCTAAGGGTAAAGTTTTCCCTTTGTCCCAACCAGAGACTGAGGCCATGCAGGTGTACATTAAGGAGGAGCTGGCTTCATCCGACCATCCACCTCTCCTGTTTCAGCCGGAGTTTTCTTGTGAAGAAAAAAGACGGTGGTCCCAGGCCCTGCATAGACTTCCGTAGCCTGAATGACGTCACAGTGAAATACCGTTACCCTCTGCCCCTGGTTCCAAACCCTGGAACTGGAAAGCTACCATGCTGAATGTTTTCCAGATGCCCCTGCCTCATAGTTAATGGAATCAGATTAATTCAGGTTCTAGCTGGTAGAACACACCTGATCCAGGTCATCAGCAATGACTAGAGCAGAACTTTCTGGAAAAAAAACAAGCAACGTGAAAGATTGAGAACCAGGATCGGGCAAACTGCCCTGAACACAGCATGTGGAAAAAACAAAATGTTCCCCGCTTTGTTTCTGTTACACTTAAACAATTTCAATCACTAAAGTCTTTTCTGAGAAAATGAAAAAAAATATTTTAACCATTTTGGAAAAATAAAAAAACCACAATGAGTGGCATTCTCCAGAAGTGGAGAAAACGTTGAGCGTTGGTGAACCTTCTGACCAGAATGACTCCAATAGAACAACATTGACTCATCCTGGAGGCCATGAAGGCACCAGAATAGGCAAAGACGCGGGACAACAAAAGGACCCATCGGAAAGTCTGAGAAGAAACATAGCGATGACTGAAAAGACTGGTTTGACATTTGTTCTAACTTTCTGACTTCTGGACATTCATTCAGAAAAAATGTGGAAGTGTGCATCCCATCAAATGTGAAGCATTTTATAAAAAGAACATTTGTACAACATTCATGCATAGTAGTGGTGGTGTGATGGTCTGGGGCTGCAGCTTCAGATGAACTTTACATAACTGGTAAAACTATCATTCTGAGCTCAACCAGAAAACACTGAAATTTTAATTATTGCAATGTTCCCCTACAGCTCAAGAGCACTCAAGTTCTGGATCAACACAAAAGGAAACAATAGAGGTTATCAAAACCAAATAAAAGTTTACAGTGGCGTCGACAACGAATCACAAGGTCAAAAACCAACACTATCATGAAAAAAACGACACCAATGCTGGAAAATTAAAAATGTACTCATTTAAGTTACATTTAAGAAAAAGTCAAAGTGAGCCTTCTAAGGTTGTTTGGTGAAATGGAATTGCACCAAACAACCTGGTAGAATGCTGCTCTGTGAAGACCCCAAGAAAATGGATGGATCCAGTACTGAGGGAATAATGAAGGTCCAGTGAGTCATCGTCCACCATGGTTTGGTCGTTTAACCACCACAATTCAACCCACAGTACTGGGTGTTTTCCAGGACTGATAATGGGATTGAGCTCTCAACCTAAAGTCAGGACGGACACGAAACATTTGCAACTGAACTGGAATGAAGATATACATAAATATATGCATTTATATATATATATATATATATATATATATATAAAGGGAAGAAACTAAGTCTTTAGATCCAAATCAAATTTTTTGACAAAAATGGTTTTGCAACAAATCAACTTTTGACCTGTTGAGAGAAAAACATTGTCTTCTCTCATACTCTCATCCATTGATGTGTAATCTTCTAAAATAAAATAATAAATGGCCAAAAAATATTAGCGCCAACCAGTTTAATACCCAACCACAGGCGCATTTTGGTCCATCGCATTTTTTATGAGCATTACAACCTCTAATGAAGTTGAAAGAATTGTAAGAATACATTTCCTAATAAAAAAATAGCATATAAACTCATACTTTATGATTTTTCTCTCCTAAATAAGAAGTCAAAGACCTTGTTTGGGGTCCTTCCTGCAGACAGAGGTCAGAACCTATCAGCCCTGTTTTCATGTGCTCAACATTGAGTCAAGTCAAAGCATTCCCTCAGCCTTCAAGAATTCCAGAGAAATATTTCCATGCAGTCATACAGCTTTGTTTATGGTCAGGCATGGTGTCTCATTGTCTCATGCTGTAATACAACGTAGTCATTTTTTGGGGTTTCCTGACCGCACACGCAATGCCAAATAAGCTGCAACAGGGGAGCTCGAGTCTGAGCAGTAATTACAGTGGTTGAACTTGGCCCGTCTGAGAGGTACGTTACTGACTGTTCATCATATTTTATTGCACAGGGGGCGTCCCATTGTGAGTGGGATGTTGAGTCAGGGCCATGTTTGTGTTTTCTCTCATGTCCTAACTCCACATGGGATGACAGATGATTCCGCTTGAAACCGAATGAATGAGTGTTGGGCTGTTTCAGTCCGAGGGAAGATCTAATCCGCTGACGGAAGCACCTCAAGGTCCTCAAATGTTTTACTTTACAACCAGACTGGAGGCCACGAGGACTGAGCCTTATCAGACCTTTGAAGGTTATACCGCTATGATGAAAAAAATCTGCTAGATTCCAATGTTACACACAAAATAAGAACCCGATAGAGCAAAATTCCATGAACAATTAACATGCCTGGTCTAGTGAAGACAGGGACCGGCCGCAGACATAATGCTGCCTGACAACTTATCCTAACCCTTCACAAAAAGTGTTCAGAACTGGACTAAAAGCTTTCACTAAAGTTTAAAGCAGGAAAAAAACCACAAGTTTTAGCATTTCCACTTAAAAACATTTTTTAAGCGATATGGAAGGACTTCTGATAGCGGTTGAGCACTTCCTGTTCTGGATGTTGATGTCTGCAGCCAAGTCCACTTGAGATTTATTAAGATAAACTGGAAAAATTGTGAAGAATCGGTTTAGTTACTCAGGTTAATCTCTACTTCTTCTTTCCATCAGTGGATAATTGTTACCGATAAAAAAAAAAAGAAAATCTCTCAGAGCAGTATCGGGTGGAGCCCTACAGACTCCATGGTCAGAACTAAGAACCCATGTGGACGCGTCGAGACATTTATCAACTCCTTTGTAAAACCTGTTCATAGAGTTTTCAGAAAAGTGGAATCTCTTTAAAAGTGGACTGGGGCAAATTTTTTAGTAAGAAAACGTAAGCTACTTCAGGAAGTAAACTACTAAAATGTGGAAGTTAGTTTAGTGCAAAACTAAGAAGGGGGCGACATGTAACTTCGCTAAAGGGATTTTTAACAGGGTAAATCTGGTGTAGCAGAGAGGTACCAGCACAGGTTACTATCTTATGTTTAGAGTTTTAGGGAAACTAAACATGTTTTTTTATTCATGTTTGATCCCTCTACCTTGGTCAGAAAATACTGCTGCTCTGCAGAAACTATGTCCTGAAAAATGACACAGGTTTTTGATTTTGGCTAAAATTGGCATAATCGTAATTAAAAAACCTTTGGAAACGATTTTAATAAGACATCAAAGGATAATCGGAGTGGGACTTCAAGCCTTTCCATCTAAACCAGGTCTGCTGGGCTTGCCCAGTGTTCTGGCAACCCAATGTCGCCACCCAATAACTAGAAAATCAACCGAGTGAAGAAACGAAGAGGAAAACATTCAATTTTTCAGTCATTTAACTTCCTCTGAGGCTGCACGGTGGCCTCACAGTGAGGAGGTCCTGGTTCAAATCCCAGCTGGGTTCTTTTTGTGCAGAGTTTTTTTGCAGGCACTCCAGTCTTCTCCCGCAGTCCAAAAAATGCTTCATAGGTTCATTGGTTTTTTTAAATTGTCCCTAAGATATGACTATGAGTGTGTGGCTCTGCAATGGTCAGGAAAACTGTCCAGGCTGTATCCCGCCTTCAGTAGCTGTGATAGGCTCCAGCAACACCGTGACCGACCGTGGCTTCCAAATTGGATGGATGGACTTCTATTGTCGCCCCTTGCAGTGCTTTTTATCCAGTTTCAACTTTACCTGTTTCCCTATTGAAGCTTTTCAGTAGAATGATTGGTATTTCATCAGAGTCATTTGTTCTCCTTTGCCAACAATGAACTACTAGTCTTCGTTGGTGCACAATAGCAACCGGTTCGGCTACATTCAAAAGCTGATCTCTGTTACTGGAATGTTTCAGATGCATCGAGCTCTGTAGAATGCGTACAGTTTGTTGGCCTATTTTGGTGATACCATTTCCACTGTGTTTTCATCCCTGGTTGCGTGTTTTAAGTCACACAGTGACATGCTGTGAGGGGCACACAGAAGAAGCTAAAGTACAGCACAATTTTGCAATCAAATTGCCACAAAGGCGAACATTATATCTACTCGGGCTGTGGATCATCGCTAAAACGGCGATTCGATTTGATTCATAAATCAAGGTCAACGACTCACAGATTGAACCACGATTCTTCCTATTTAACTGAAATATGTCTGAATGGTTACTGTGTGTATTTTTACTGGATGAATAAAAATCTAAATAACATGCATTTGAAAGACATTATTTGAAACTTTATCTAAAACAAGAGATCAGATAAACAAAGCATCACAGACAGGCTTGGAAAAAAATTAATTACATATTCACATATATACATATTTTTTTATCAAACAAATTCTTCTTTTTTGAAATTAATTTTACCAAAACAAATATCAGTCTCTTTTTTTTCCATCTACAAAAAACTCGCATTACCTCTAGTTTGAAAATGGGAAGCTTTCACCAAGACTTTAATGTGAAGGTTTATTTACTTCTAGCAACAGTAGTGCATGCTGTGTTGTTTAGCTTATAGACTAAAAATCAACATTATTCTGGATTTTAGAGCTATAATTACATCGTCCCAAGTGTTTTTTTACAACCCTCCTTCAGACATGTAAAAATCACAACTCAGCAATATTGAACGTAGAAAGTAGATGTTTAGCATCAACAGCTGTTCTTGAATCACAATGTCAAGTGTTTTTAGAAAACAATCTGCTGACAAACTGGGAGACAAGGTTATTAGGAAACTTTCTGTTCAGATTAGAAATCCAAACAGACGGGAGAGGAGGGAGGTGAAAGGTCACAGTTGACAAACTCTACATTCCTTCAAAACTTTAAATAGATAAACAACCACTCCAGCTTCCATTTATATTCATAAACAATGAAACACAGCTGAACTATACGTTAGAGAAGGCTCACAATCCAACCCAAGCATTTTTGTATTTTTTTGTATTGGTACTCTTGCACCCTTTTAAAGCAAAGATTGTAGTTTAAAAGAAGGTACCTGTGGAACCTAACCAAACCTTGCGTAGATAGCACTGGGATTTACAGTAAGTAAACTAATGGAATTTGTAAAGTACACAATGTTTCCTCCGGTTTTGGAACAGAAAAACAAACAAATGTAACAAATGTAACAAACCTTTTATGGTTGGAAACGCACTGTCTGTGGGTGAAAAACTGGCAACCTGTATGGGGCCCACAGGGAATTTTAGGATCGTAAACCACTTGGTGAGCCCGTGGAGGAAAAATGTTCGTGCACTTTTTTAAGTAAAGGCTGCGAGTAGACAACACGTAAGTAGGAGTGAAGTAGGTGAGATGCAGATGTTTCATAAAGATTTTTCTTTGATTTAACCCCCTGAACCCTACACACTGCACACACTGCCCTGCTGGCAGCCTGACTGTTAGAAAATAGGAAATTGGACAATCAGAGCATAAATTTGGCTTATGTGCAGGCATCTTTCGGGAACTTATTATCTGTACATCCATGATACACTTACCACATGCACAAAAATGGTACATTTCATGACTATGATGACCCTTAATGCAAACAACACAGTTTTGAAAAAACTCGCATTTATCAAAAAAAAAGTGCTTTGCGCTTGGAGGAGGTGGTATCGAAATGGGACAAATTCTGCATTTTTGCAAAACTGCAATGGAAAAACTTTTTTCAAATAAATGCGTTTCTTGGATTGAAGTAACTGCGCTGAGCCCCGCACAGCGGGCGCCACGAGAGGTCCAGCAGCGTCACAGGTCGTTAAAAGCTGTGTGTCAAACTGAATTGTTGGAGCCACAGCTCCCCCTGTAAAACCACCAACCAAGATTTCCTTAAAATCGCTTCTTCCAAAGCCACTCCCACCTGGAGGAGCGGCTCCGCCTGCAGCACCATGGTCTGCGCAGACGTCCCCTTTGACAGATGATGACGAGAACAAGAGCCGTGACAGAAATCTGAATGGATGTGATGTTATCAAACAGAATAAATGGCCAACTGCTTACTTGTTAGAATGGTTATTTTTTAATACTGCTGAACAGGCTTCTCTGGTGTGTGTGTCTGGCTCATTTACATTTCTATAGATTATCAATGGTCTAGCTCCGATGCACGCGCGCCCCAGAAGCCGTGACGTCACTCACATGCTAACTTTTTGAGAATCAACTTGAGCCAATAATTATTCTCATCCATGCCCGTTGTTCTGAATGACTTATCGCGTGAGTTGGTTTGTGTTTATTTGCATAATTGTGATTTAACAGAAACAGTGTAATTGCGAAATTGTGTTTTTTTGACATTTCGAGAATGTCGATAAAGTTCTGCACATCTGTGTAATAGAAACGCAACTACTGAGGCATTTCCATATTGCTGACATTGTGTACTTGACCTCTGGACTGAAGAAAATAACACATCAATAAATAAAAAGCCCAATAAGAATTTGTTAAACTGTCATGAATTAATTACATGGATGTTATCCATTCATTTACCCATTTTATCTGAGTTAAACATGAAAGTTGCGAAGGTTTTTCATAAATGATCCCAGTTCCTCACAGCCAGTGTGGTCTATTGTGAATATTGTAAATGTTGTGCTGGTCTTATGGCCAAACTTGGATGTTTGGCAGTTACATTTTATCTGAGTCACCACAGTCATTCATAAGCAAACATTCACCAAAGGAAAATGGGTTTGGGCAGTGTTTACGCAAAACATTCCTCACTTTTTAAAAGAGGAACTTTGTTTCTGTCGTGGCAAGTATTCCTGTCATGGAATAAGGTCCAAACTGGTCAAGTGTCTCCAGCAAAGTGCGTTTAATAACACTTTAGTTTGGCATTGGTCATCAGTCATTGGTTGGAGATTTTTTACTGGAGACTTGTTGTCTTGGTTGAGGCACTATAATAATAGTGCTTTCCTAAACAGCAACAATTGTGATTAGTTGGAAACACAAAACAGACATTATGCAAATTCCATTGTAATAATATTTTCCATGTTGCTGTTCCATCCACTAACACTGTGAGGCACTAAACAAAAATCTATTTTCTGCTCATGGTCAGTCACTTCAAGCTTATTTTGACTTCAATTACTGTCCCAAATTTCCTGTTAGGCTTTAGAAACCCAAGCAACTTATAATTTTTTTATTTTTATGGTTGCTTAATGAAGTAAATACAGCTTTTTTTTAAAATTATAAAGCTGTTTTTGATTGAGTGATTTTCTTTCTTTAAACCAATCTGACCGAGAGTTTGTATTGTTTGGATCTCCAATCCTTCTCACATTGGGAGTCACAATTATGGGTTTTGACTTAAATGACATCAAAAATTATAAAAAAGAAAAATTAAAGCCGTGAGCGACATTGGATGGCCCGCGGGCACTACCTGCTCTCACCGTTGCTGCCCACCTCTACGCCTCACCGCTCCTGCCTTCGATTCTACACACCACTGATGCCCTCGCCGCCCACCTCTACGCTCCACCGCCACCCTCGCCGCCCGCCTTTACACGCTACCGCCAACCTCACCGCCCTGCTTTGATCCAACCTTACTTGCTAAGCAGCCGCAATGAATCACTGACCCCCCATTTCACTTTTTGTATGGTTGGTCTGAGCCAGGGATGGGCAACTCCAGGCCTCGAGGGCCGCAGTGTCTGCATGATTTCCAGATATCCAAGCCCTACTCATGACTGATTACCTGGTTCAGGTGTGTCCAGCCACCTGAGCATGTCAGAGCATGGTATGTTGGAAAACATGCAGGAATGCGGCCCTCGAGGCCTGGAGTTGCCCATCCCTGGTCTGAGCTGTCTGTGAAAAATTTATGTAAAAAGCACTTTTTTCAAAATGGCGGCTTTTCTGTTGGTTTTATCTCCATAGCAACCATTTTATGTTTTGGTCACCTGATTATACTGTACAGCTTGACATTAGTTTCAGAAGAATTGGCAAAAGTGAACTTTTTCATTGGCTTAGCAACCGGGGTAATTGCCTAGCCTCGCCCACAATCTGAATATGTTGGTATCGGGTCTTTTAATATTATAACCAGCTCTAGTCAGGGCTCAACATGTTACATTTTTACAATATTCTGTCAAAAAATGTGTGAGTAATAAGAGCACATCACTTTTGAGAGCTGGCCACCCTAACCCACACCAGTCAAAGTCTACAACTTTTAATTCCAAAATTTTTTTCGCATTGCTTTCCAATGAAGTTACAAGACAATTGATAAAAAACCCCTAGGACGAGTTTTCGTTTGTAACTGGTAGGGATATCCTGATCCGATCATGTGATCGGAAATTGGGTTTGATCACGTTGTTGATGACTCGGATCGGTATTGGTTGTTGTCTCCTGATCAATATTGGATATTTAATTTATTATTATTTGTCCAGTGATTTATATTTCAAGCCTATTATTCCGATAAATGCTCCACTAGACATTTTATTGCCATAAAGCGCATCAGAATACGGCAGCAATTCAAGCAGGAGGCTAACAAAAACAGTTCAGTCAGACTAGCAAGATTCAGACTTCCGGGATTAATAATTCTTTTGAAAATGCTTTAAACTGACAACACGTACAAATGAATTTCAACAGAAAAAAGATAAGTCTTTTGTTACTTTTTAATGTTAAGCTTTCTGCCGACAGAGACAGCTGCACAAGAGCTGCTAACTGTGCTAAGTGCTAGCTCCGTGATCTAACCCCTTAAGACCTGAGTTGTTCTTTGATATGCCTTTTTACCTATCTGACAGAACCCTGGTTAAGTAAATTAATCACAGTGGTTTAAAACAAATGATATGATATGATAATGATATGATGACGATATTATATGATATGATAATGATATAATATGATATTGATATGATAATCATATTATATGATAATCATATTATATGATAATGATATCAGCTAGTAATGAAAACTAATCATCATATTTATGCTACAACAGTCATACATTTTTAAGAATTTTAAATGAAGATGTGAATCACATTTGGTTAAAAATGTTCAATAGTTCTGAATACATTAAAGCTGAAGTCACTAAACTTTCTCACATGACTTATTATCACATATATTTACAAGATAATACTACATTGGATTCTAGGTAATAGTTGTAATATTTTACTTGTTTGTTAAAGTTACTTCACAGAAGTGCTGTGTTTTAGTGTTAATTGATATAAGAAGGTTAATGAAATAAATGTAACAAAATAAAAATATAAAAAATAATAAAATAAAATAAATGTTTAACAACCTGAATTTTTTTTATTAAATGTGTTCATTTTTTGAATGTTTTACCAAAGTATCGGATTGGAGTCGGTATTGGCAGATACTCAACTTCAAATAACTCGGAATTGGATCGCGCCCAAAGAACCTGATCGGGCAATCCTAGTAACTGGTACTAAAGGTGTTTTTTTTTTTTTTTTAGAATTCAAGATGGCGGCCTATTTCCGAGGTCAAAGGTAAACGAAACTCCAGGGGTCATTGTAGACTTAAGGTAATGGAATGTGTGTGAAATTTAGTTAAAATCACAAAAACAAAAGGTTTGTTTTCACGCACTTAAATAGCCAAATCTCAGAGTTTGACACAAAATGGCCGCCAAGCCATAGGTCGTGTGGCCACCCCATAACAATTTCAAAACTTCCTTTGGATATCTCTGACAAATGTATCGTGGTTTTGTATATTGTTGAAAAGCGTGAAAATTGCCAAATCTGACAATTTGCCTCAAAACGGCCGCCAAGCTGTGGGTTGTGTGGCTATCCCATGATATTTCAAAAGTTCTCCTGGATATCCCCGATACGTGTATTTTGGTTTCGTTTGTATATTGTTAAATATGTTTTTTGGGCTCCATAAGCGATTTTTGGCCCATTCATTTTTTTTAATGGTTTTGCTCGCTGTGATGTCATCGTCCTTCCTGTCCTGACTCGACGCTCTTCCGATTTGGAAAGTTTTAGTCAGGAGGGGTTTTGTTTATTCTTCGCGCAAGTGGCGGGGGTCAAATTTTGACAACAATATGGTCCTTGCAGTCAGGGACTGCTGCTGTGGGCCATAATAAAAAGCATTGTTCCATCTGTTAGAGAAAATAAATAATCCGTCCAATCAATGATGACTAAAATTTTCCAAACAATACATTTAAGAACTCAGGGTCAGAATCGTGTTTGTTTCTGTCGTTACATAATTTTAACTGAAGAAACTGACTGTGGCTGTCAGTGAGTTAGCCTCTGCTCCACTCATTTACGTTGACTTTAATTAGCTAAACTCATTTGTTGCACTCTAAGTGTTAGCAACAGGTCCTCAGCATTTTAAAACTACATATTTTTATTTACAACAATTAATTGGCAAAAAACTCAAAGTTATTTCCAAATATTCGTTAATGAATATTTAATTATCCTTGTGTACCTTTGTTGTATCTATTTTTAATTAAAGTATATGAGTAAAACAAGGTGACAACAAGACAGAATGAACAGAAACTGTCTCTACACATTGAAGAAAGACAAATTTAGGACTTGATCAAACGTTTTGTTCAAAGCAATAAATGGAAAAGGTCTATTGTTGCCATTGAGAATGTCTATTGTTAAAATATGTACAGAAAAGAAAAGTTTAAAGCAGCGATAGCAAACATTACTTTCCTTTACCAAATGTGACAGAAACTCTAAAATGTATTTATTTTTGTATTTACTTTTTATGTAACCAGGTAAAAATCCACTGAGATCAAGATCTCTTTTGCATGGGTGTCCTGGCCAAGAGGACAGCAGCACATGTCCAAAATATATGGTTACAATATAAAATGATACAATGACTTTTGGTATTACAATTTAAAGTTCAAGTGCAGCAAAGTAACTTAGTGTTGTAAAATCCAATATAAGAAAACAGACAGACAGAAGGCGCAAAGGTTATAAACAGCATGAGAATAGTCAATCGCAAGATATGCAAGATGCATTAGTAATCAGTACCAAGTTAAAAGCACAGGCACTGACAGATGGACTCTTTTTCTGTTACACAGCAAGGAAAGGAAAAAACCTAAATGAGACGTGATCGGACCATTTCAGTTCAGTGTAGAGAGTATTCCAAGCAGAGACAGAAAAACACTGAAGGCTTGTTCTGCCAATTCAGTCTGAACACGGGGAACTTGTAGATGAAAAAAATCACTAAAGCATAAGGCAAAATGACTGGTGGTTCTTTTTTTATTTATCCTTTATTTAACCAGGTGAATCCCATTGAGATCAAGATCTCTTTTTGAAGGGTGACCTGGCAGAGAGGTCAGCAGCACAAGTCAGATAAATAAAGTTACAATATACAATGTATTTAGAACTTTTAGAATATAACATGTAAAGTTGAGGTGCAACAACAAAGTTGTTCTTTGAACAAGAGCACTACGGTACGAGGGAACCAAACCAAGAAGCACCTTATAGTCCAGTCTTCCTGCATGGACCTGCAAGGGTCCAGAGAGGGCCATTCAGCTCTGGCATACAGTTCACAATGATGAGTGAGGCGGCTACAACCAGTTTCAAACCTCAATACACAGTGACACACAGTTTTCAATGATTGAAGACAGAACATGTACAGAACATCTCCATAATCAATCAGAGGTGAAATATAGCTCCTACAAGAATTTTGCTAGCTCTGAGTTTAAGCAGAATTTATTAGTAGAATAAAAACCAAGCGTCACTTTTAGTTTGTCCAACATAGTGGCAACATAGGACTTAAAAGAAAGCTGTGAATCAAAGCATCTGTGCCAAAACACCAATTTTGGCAGTTCCATGCATGACCACTTGGCAATGGTTTCAAAGGGGAGCAATTTCCCATTGATTTCTACATTAAAGAGTCCAACGATACACCCAAAAATAAAAACTAATATACCAGCTCTGTATGTTGTATTTGTGCAATTAGAGCAATATATAGAGCATACTTTTGTTTGTCAGGAAGGTAGACCCAAGAATAATAATTAACTTGCCCATTGACTGTATATGAGAACTGGAGTGAGTGAGTGTGATTTTATCCATGGAAAATGGCTAACTTGACTTAAACCAAATAAAATCACTTCATTCGCCTTTTCTTTTTTTTTCAATATGGAGCAGATGTCATCAATAAGCAGTGCTTGGAACGAGTCTTTGGGATTTTGGTTTCTTCGAGCTAGCAGGTACTTCCTGTTTGGAACGCTAGGGGGGCGGGGTCATTCAATTCAGTTCTCAATTTCCCATGATTGTATTGTATTGCATTGCTGCTGAAGTGGGGGGAGGTGAACTTTTGAAATGTGCCCCGCACACTTTATCCATCTTGTTTGTTGTTTAAATGTTAAAGGTTTTTTTTTTTTTTAGCTGAGGTAGCATATCTATTTCCCCGTCGTAGGATCTCTCGCTCTCTCTCTCCAAAAATTCTAGTTTTTTTTATTTATTCACACTGGAAAAATGATTTGTTCCGGACCGAATCTGCTTAATTTGTTCCGGATCGAGTCCTAAACTTGCGTTTGTTCTGTATTCAGACTCCAGTCTACGGTAGATTTCTGTTCCGGACCAAAGCTTGTAAACAAAACCACATGACTGAAGATGTCTTCAGTCATTGGTCAGCAGTTAAGGGGGCGGGTCAAAACAAAAACAGAAAGATGGAAGTGCTGCACTTTTCAAATCACTGCCAGGATAGTTCACCTTATAAAATGTTATAGTTTGTTGACCAATTTTGAACGTCTACAGATTCAACACTTTTTACTGCTGCTTTGTTACGGCAGAGACATGCTCCAAGGTGGTTACTGGGGAAACTACGGCTAAGAGGTACGGTGATAAGTGTTTGTGACATGTAGATTGTTGGGAAAACAGTGAGAAGCAAATGTGTATCATGTTAAAAGTTGTCTCAATGAGCCTGCATTCATCCAAACACATTTCAATGAGTTGCTGCTGCTAATGACCGGCGGCAGTGGCCATTTTGGTTCAGATGTTCTGGTCCCAGACTGAGGAATTTCAGAGCGAACCAAAGTTCAGTCCAACTGGAAACAAGCCGAGACCACCTCGAAAGATGTGTCCAAGACCAGAGGTCACTTCGGCGCTTTCAGGATGAACATTTATTCTGGATTATCAGGGGAAACGAACTCTGGTCCACTTTAAACGGACCAAATGTGTCCAGTCTGAACACACCCTTAGAGATATATTTTTTTGCATAAACTTCAGTTTTTTCTTCCAGAAATGTACAAAACATCAGCTAATAATTAGCTAGCAGGTGAGACATTTTGTGAGCAGCAACACTGGAATGTTTTGTTTGAAGATGGTCACAACAGGCTACTCCAATAGGAATTAAAGACAGCTTTTTTCCCCCTGCTTTTTAAAGTCATACATGAGTCTTTTATAGAATCTTGTTAGAATTTCCTGAGAAAAAAAAACAGACTCAGTGCTTCAGAATATAACCAGTCTTCTAGAATGTTTTTCTTTTGCCGTATTTTTCTGTTAAAAAAGTCAAATCAGTGTTATTTATTTACCCACATACTTTCCTGGTTATTGTTTCAGTTTCTTGTTGACTTCCTTCGTGCTTTTTTTGGTCTGACTGCGGAATAAATGGGAAAACAGGAAAGAATGGAAAATGTTAAACCAGCGATGTCATCTTAAGAGGGGCGACGGCGGCCTCTGATTGGCTGCGCCGCAGCGGTGGAGGCGGGGCGTCGTGGAGCCTCCGGTATATGAAGGAGCGCGCTCCTCGGCGTGAGCAGAGACGGTTCAGTGAAGCAGCAGGTGCGGAAGGTTTGGGATACGGAGAAGAGACACGCACGGAGCGCATCCAGAACAATCCCCGCGGAAGGCAGACAGAGGAACCCGCAAACATGCGACCCGTTAGCTTCAGCCTGATCAGCCTGCTGTTCATCTACTGCAGCCTGCACGCGCCGCACATGGCAGAGGGCTGCTCGTGCGCTGTGACGCACACGCAGGACGCTTTCTGCAACTCCGACATAGGTGAGTTGTGTGGGAAACACGTCTGTTGATTTATTTTAATATGACTCGCATGATTGGAGCTTTTATTGTGAAAATTTGATTGGCGCTTGATCAATAAAAGCGCCCTTTCTCCTCCAAATCCACGGCTGAACTTTACGGAATTCCACCTGTTCAATATTAACAGAACTTTGACGAGTCTTGATTTATTTGGAAAATGAAGCCCAAACTTGTGTTTTGTTTTTGTGGACCTCATATCCCTAAAGCTTTTAGTGTGACAGTCCCACAGCTGATTGTTTGTGGCAGTCCTGCATTTGACAGCCTGCTCTGCTCATAAAACAGCGATGGAGTGGGCTGCAAAGCTTACTTTACTAGCAGGACATGCCCAGAATAACATGAAGCCAGGATTCGCCTGGAACGCCGGCTCTGTTTTTGGAAAACACCAGCAAAGACCTGAGGATGAGGTGCTATCCCCCTGCAGGGAGGCAGACCAGCTGATCTTCATTCACGTGGGTTCAGTTATGACAGCAGGGCAGTATTGGTGTTTTCTGAGCGCATGCTTTATCTTAAAACACTGAAATGTCTCTTAAAATGAAGAAGTGTGTCGTCCTGACAGAACAATCTAGACTGCTGAAATCAAACCCTGCAGCTGTGCTTACACATCACCGGTTTGTCCTCACACCTTGTGTTGACTCATTTCACACACTTTTGTGTGTAAGATGTGAATTTAAACAGGGTTTGCTGTGGAAGGAAAATAATCTGTGAAGAGATTTTGTAAACTACAGATTATTATGATTACTATCAGACAAAATGATTTTAAAAAACTGCTTACGTTCATATTCTATGTATTTATGTGAGTCAAAGGTACCTTAAGATGACCCTTAAGTATGTCAATAATTTTGTGACAGTTGTCAAGTAGATGGGCAGATTAACTTGGAAAAAAATATTCAAAGTAGCAGCAGGTTTACTTGAAATGGGATTAAATTACCCAAATTAGGCAAAAAAAAGATTTGCATCCTTTCATCCTTTGATTATTTTTTTTTACCACTGTATTTTCTAAGAGAATACTTTCTTTTTTAATGCTGAATGCTAATGCTAAATTGCAACAACTATTAGAGGGCACTGTAGATGTATGTGTGTATATCAGTATTTGTTTCTGAGGGAAGCGCCAGGACAGGAAGCGCCGCCAGGCTTGGCGGAGTTGTTCCAAAGTGACAGAGGATGAAGAATTCAATGGATTTGGTGATCTAAAGAGTTTAGTTGTCATGTTAGCATGTTCTTTATGGTTATCTGAATAATTGCTAATACGTTGCGGTAATATACTGGAGTCCTCTGATACTTCATGAAGCAAAAAAGTATAAATATGTTAAGGTAGGGAAAAACATGCTTCATAGGTGAATTGGTCACTCTAATTGTCCCTAGGTGTGGATGTGAGTGTGCATGGTGTGTGATTGTGGCCCGTGCGACAGACTGGCGACCTGTCCAGGGGCGTCCCCCTGCCTTCGACCATGAATGGCCGCGTTAGGCTCCGGCAGCCCCGTGACCCCAAAAGGGACAAAACAGGTTTAGAAAATAAATGAATATTATTATTTGCCTTTCAAAATGAAATGTCTGTTCTTGGTCCCGTAGTTCTTGGTCTTGTAATTTTGTTAAATAGATTTCTCCCAAAAGTGCGAGGTATACTCCGGCGCAACTTATAAATGTTTTCTCTAATGCTGTCAATGGAAAAAAAAGAAAAAAAAATCAGATTAATCACACTTTTAGGTTGTGATTAATCACGATGATACAGTGTTTTAAGAGTTACATTTTATACGCATTTTGAAGCATTCTCGTGTTACTGTGACAACGGGCCGCATTACGTACCAAATACTCCACTTTTTGTTTAGAAAAAAAAAAACTATCTAAACCTAAAAATTAATAAAGTTCTAAAAGTCGATTCAATATTCTTTTTTTTTTAAAGTGACCATGTTATAAGCTGGATAGTGCCCAATGAAGTGTGCATTTTCAGAAACTGAGGCACATCGCCAAAGCCTGAACTGGCAGAAGACAGTTGCTTCGTGGAGTGTTATTCATTTTCATTCATAAATATTAACGCACATTTTTGTAATTATTTGCATTTGTTAACGCGTTGCCCTAGCTTTTTCCTTATGGTTTTTTATTTTTGCACCTGCAACCTTTTTTCTGGATTGATTTATTTGTCTGAAAAAATGTTCTCACAAATTGGACATTTGTGATCAAACTTAGTTTTAGCAAAGTGTATACGGTTGATCTTCACTGCGCTTCATTAGCTTCTCACTTAGCAAATGGTTAACAGAACTCAAAGAGGCCTAAAATGACTTGGAACTTTGAATTCCTCTCAGAATTCTAATGTGAAATGTTAAGCATGTTCAGATTTGAAACCACCTTTTGTTCAAAACAGTTGTTGCCCAAAAATGGCAATCATTGTGACACACACGATTTATGATAAGAGACGAAACTTGAAACTGTTGGACATTCAATTGACTGTGAAAATTTTTACAAATTTAAGAGGTGTCGCACAACCTCACGTCACCAACCATGTGGTCTTGAGAAATGCACAAATGGTGACTTGTAGAAATGTTCAAGCTGGGCATTTGCTGACCTCATCAAAAAGCAAAATCCCACGAGTTGTAACACCCCAGAGTGTGTGAAGGCTTCACTTCTGCTGTCTGCTTTTTCTTTTTTACAAATGTTCCCTTGCTTTCTTGTGGATTTCTGTTTTTCTCTCCTTAAACTGTATGAGAGCATGTCCCGGTGATGCAACATCCTCAGGCTTTGTTAAAAAAATAACCAAGAAGAACAGACCTGCAGGAAACGACAGTTGGAGGTCGTGTTTTCTGACGTGGGTGAAGACTCCCAACCAAAACTGACTTTCCCAGGAGAGGAGGAGGATGTTCAGCCTACACACAGATCTCACGTTTCAATGGAAGCAATAAATGAAACAGATGCCCCCCCCCACAAACTTCCGTTAGCACTTGTCTCAACTCTTCCCAATTTGACCGACAAATACCGCTACCTTAGACAGCCGTGCCCCTTGGGGGTTCAGATGGCTCATGGTTCTGGCTCTCACAGAGACTCGCCAATTGTAGAATCTAGGTCTGACTTCCATAAGGACACTAATCAGTCATGAGCTTCACAAATCCCATTTTCAAGGTCTTGGCTGAGCTGGAGCGGTGCTGTGAATGTCAGTTCTGCCTCCTACACCTCAGTACACTGGGCTGGAAAAAACACTTGGATGTAGCGCAGATGTCGACGTACAGAAAGTGATGACCAGCTAACTTGAGACGTCGATCTCAATCTGTGGCTCAAATTCCCACTGTGACAGTAGCAGATAAATCCATCCACTTGACATAACCTCTTTCCCCTCAACATTTTACCAAAAATGTCTCCTTCTTTTGCCCATCTAGCCTGGATGAAACAGGACAATGAACACTACAATTTTTTTGAGTGAAGACCCTTAAGGCTGGAAGGGAGAAACCCTGTCATTCTCACCTACAACATCAAAGTTTAAAAGCGGCGGTGGAGTTCAAAGCGTCTTGCTCTTGTTTTCTTGGCCCTGACCCATAATCAGCCTCCAGCGCTGGTGCTGCTGCATGAATCCCAATGAGGAGAAAAGGTTAGAAAATTGGGTTATTGGAGTCTGTCCCTTTTCACTTGCCAGACTCTAACCAGAAGTGTTTAGAGAAGGCAACATCCCTTAGAACGGATGGTGGCAGCTTTTGTTTGTCTTTTCTGTCATCTTAAAAAAAAAAAAAAAGGATAAATGTCACTTGAAGACGATCCAGAGCATTAACAGGTTTAGATTAAACAGTTCATCAAAACAGTTTTTTTCCCCTGCAGATATATTGACACCAAAACAGGATTATAAAGGCCTGGCAGCACGATCTGATTCTGTTAGGATGTTACCAGGTGTTGTGACGAGGCGCTGCATGTTTACTCCAAAAGCTTCTGCAATTTATGTTTTCTGCCCTTTCTTGATGGGTCACAATACTCTGAGGGTTATATTCTTTCTTCCATCTAATTGAACTGGCAAGCATGTGCAGGACAATGGATGTAGAGAAATGTTTCGTTAGTGGCTTTGATAACATTCCACTGGTACCAGTACTCCTCCAGTTAATGACTTGTGTAGTATCCGCTTAAACACTACTCCCTGCGGCTGGCGCTCTGTGCTGCTTCTCCAGAGGGACGTTATCAGGAGATTTTATTATGCAAGAGTGAGTCAGTTTATTCCCTTTTCCTCAAATGTCCCTAAAAAGGATGGAAAGTCGGAGGGTCTGGATTCCACGCGAGGTTGGAATGTCAGTCCTCTGAGTCAGGTGTATCAGATGTCTGATGACAACACAGCCACTGAGGGGTGGGTTTAATTCCAACTGGAGGCCCGGACAAGGGCCTTGGACCATGTCCAAGAGCAAAGTCATGGACAAAGAATGGCAAGCCACAATCCAAGGAGTTAATCACCTTAAGTGTGTTTGCTGGGTCATTTCTGCCCAGTTTGTTTAGAATAGAATCATTACATGCAATAAAAATGTTAGATATATGTTCGACTGGTATTGACTGAAAAAAAGAACAATAAAAGGTGTGCGCCTGCGTGCGCGGTGGAATGCAAATCCGCACCGAGGTAACGATACTCTGACAATGGCAGGCCCTTGTTGGCGGGTATTTATCTCTCATCAGCCTCATGCTGTGCAGACTGGTAGTAAAATGAAAGGCAGTCTTCAGGGATGTTCTGATGCTGAAAAATTTTTGGCATTTGGTTAGGTTTGACCGTCCTCTTTATAGTCCTAAATATCAGACGTATGCACCGTGTGTGGTTGGCGTAAGGTGTCATTGTGCCCTCAACAGGTCATCATCGTTGCCCATCAAAGCATTTGCTCTAATGCTGTGAGCTGCTTTTCAAAGCAGCTTATTTTCAGACTGTTCTTTTTGATAGAAACTTTACCAGCAGGGATCCAGTTTTTGTTTATTTTTGAGAGGGGGGGTCGTCATGGGAGTAACACTTCCTCCCACTCACTTCCTCCCACTCACTTCCTGTAACGTTGACTCGAGCGTCCCTCGCCCAATGTGTGGCTTACACTCCGCTTGGAGCTGCTCTGTTCTTGTCATGCCTGCAGTTGGCATGTGGACTAAAATAAATGTTTAACCAAATGACACGCTCGCCTTATGATTTTGCATCGGCGCTTGCGTAATCTGCCGCTTAAGGCGAAAGATAACCCACTGAATGAAGGATGGATTCACAGTCTTTGTGGGAGCCCCGGTTAACTCTCATCACAACAAGCCTCCCACTCTTGGAAATGTGTGTCGGATCCTCTGCAGAGGATTCATGTGCATCGCTGCACCTCCTTTCAACGTGTTAAGCAGAGGAGAGGATTTTTAAAATGTATCTTGTGATGCGATTGAACTTGACTGAGATAAACGGGTTTTGTTGTGGCCCAGATTCCTGGGGTCTGAATTCCATAGCTCCAAACAAAGCTACAGAAAAATGTGGAAGAGGCGAAGGAATAAGGAATTGG
This sequence comes from Adrianichthys oophorus, assembly GCA_036245035.1. Classification (NCBI taxonomy): domain Eukaryota; kingdom Metazoa; phylum Chordata; class Actinopteri; order Beloniformes; family Adrianichthyidae; genus Adrianichthys; species Adrianichthys oophorus. The sequence continues at coordinate 1,359,486 of BSAI01000191.1, read as the reverse complement.
AATAAATGAATAGTTCAGACATAGTAAATAATTGAGGCTGGATGGCTCAGTTGGCTACATGCCGAGCTGGCACGTAGGAAACCCGGGTTCGTTTCTCGCAATGAGCAAAATCCAGTGCAAGTCCATTGGCAAGACCCTTCACGCTCCTGCCTAACTGTGTAGCCACAGGTGAGCCCAGGTCTGGGTTTGCTTGTGCCAGTCCCCAGCCCGGATAAAATACAGGGTTGTGTCAGGATCTGGCTTAAAACTTTCTGCCAAACCAAATGTGCACATCAGTGAAAGGTGATGCACGGTGACGACCCCTTACTCAGTTCTATGATAGAAAATAAAACTTTTTTTTTTGGTGTGAATGAAATGAGTATGAGTATCTGTCCTGCTTTTAAAATCTTACCTAATATTATAGGACAGTGGTGCCTTGCTATAACATGGTTCACTGCATTAGTCGCAAAGTTGTTTGCATACAATTTTACAATCAATACCCTCCATGGTGTGTCTCCAGAGCAGAATGCGTTGAGTTTGACATATTTACATAAATCTTTGATCTCAATCCGATCAGTTTTCATTCCGTTATCCTGGACTTATTTTTCTTTGAAGGTTTGAACCTTAAGAGTGTAGCCCTTTAACACCGAAGTCTCAAAATGTCCACCGGAACTTTTCTGCAACTGTTGACTATAAAAGGGTCAGAATGTCTGTAAATGAAATGCTTTTGCCCCTTTTTCCAGAAAACATGGAATTTTCAGTATCCATTATTTCACAACTTCCATGTTACAAGAGTGTAACAACAATTTAAAATGAGAGAAAAAACAATTTGATTTAAAGAGCTTTTTGGGAGAAAAACAGTACAATTGAACATGAACAACAGATTTTGCATGTTAAAAAAGTTCAAATTAGACAGTTATAAAACTATTTACAACAAAATGTCTGTATCTTTGACTTGAAATGTGCCAAAGCTGTGCATAAACTGTACAGAGGCGAGTTTTGGTCAAACAGGGGAGTTCTCTCCTCCTTGGCCCCTCAAAGGCCTCGGTGATGCTACTAGGGACCGTTTCTGTCTGGCTGCATCATAAGTCTGACACTTCCAGGGAGTGCTCCTGGTGCAGAGTTTGCAGCATCAGCGGGAAAAGGTTTCACCTGATGGAGGGTTGCCTCTACTAAAAGGTGGTTGAACCTCCGTGAGTGGGGGTCGCCATCAGGCTTCGTCTGTCTTTCACTTTTGCTGACGTGGTGAGCAGCTTTGGTCTCTGTCCACATCACCAGAGCCTCTAGCATCTCCAGGTTTTCTCCCTCTCTGGACCTCCAGCAGCTCATCAGAGCTCTCAATCATTTATTGTGATTTCACAGCATAGCGTTTCCTGAACAAATGTTGATTCATCCAGAAAAACGGAAATAGAGCTCCACAAACGTTACATTTTCTCGCCAGAAGAGACTCCTTTCTGTTGCTCCTTCGATCTTAAAATCTTCTTTGAAACCTCCTTGGAAGTTTTGTCACCGGGAGCGTCATCTTGAAGACATTTTTCTTCTTTTTTTTCACGATTGTAAAACCTTTTTTGTTTCCTGCTCTGCTCGCTGTATTTCTGTATTTCACCGATTTGTCTGTCTTCCTGGTAAAAAAAGGAGCTCTTTGTGGGCGTCTGGGCAAAGATACCATCATGACACAATATTAACAATAAAGTGCAATGCCTCCGCTTTCAGAAACTGTTGGAATTTTTCAAATAGAGAAAACTGTTTAATTGCGTTAATTCAAAGAGCGCTTGTGCAAATGTGTCGTGGACAACACGCTCAGTTTTAGAGGGTTAAACGAGAAAGAAGTGGAAATGTTCATGTCTGTCTGAGAAAAGTGGATAAAGTGTGTAGTTTTACAAGTTTAGTTTTGCAACCTTGAAACATCAGTAATCCTACTTCGTGGATTTTACCGATTGCAAGTTATTTTAAGAACTTTTTTTTTTTCTTAGACCGGAGTTGAATCTGCAAAGTCCTGTTCAGAGGTCGACCCTTCTACCGCTGCACCATGGCTGCCCCCAAACTATCTTGATATGACAATTGTCTATATAGTGTTCACTTGTTTTTTGCAGAGATTGCGTTCCATAAACCTGATTGATGAAATCTGTTAAGTAGGATTACTGCCAGTCGAAGCTCAAATTCCGGAACAGTGCGGTTTCTGTCCGGGTCGTGGAACTGTGGACCAGCTTCACACCCTCTCTAGGGTGCTGGAGGGTTCATGGGAGTTCGTCCAGTCCTTATCCATTTTGTGGATTTGGAGAAGGCATTCGACTGCGTCCCCCCCCGCCCCTGGTGTCCTGTGGAGGGCGCTCTGGGAGTATGGGATCCTGCGAGCCTTACTGAGGGCTGTCCGGTCTCTGAATGACCAAGCAGGAGCTTGGTATGCGTAGCCGGTAGTAAGTCAGACCTGTTCTTTTTTTATGGTCAATCTTTGTTCCAATACTCGCCTATGGTCAGGAGCTCTGGGCCTTGACTGAAAGGATGAGGTCCCGGATACAAGTAGCCAAAATGAACTCCCTCAGTGGCTGGGCGCTCCCTTAGAGATGGGCTGAGAAGCTCGGTCACCTGGAAAGAGCTCGGAGTAGAGCCGCTGCTGCTCCTCATCGAGAGGAGCCAGTTGATGTGGCTCTGGCATCTGGTCCGGATGCCTTCCTGGGGAGGTGTTCTGGCCGTGTCCCACTGGGCGGAGGAAGACTCAGGACACGCTGGAGAGTCTGTCTCTCAGTTGGCCTGGGAACATGTCAAGGTCCCCCCAGAGGAGCTGGAAGAAGAGGCCAGGGAGTGGGAAGTCTGGGCATCTTTAGACTGCTGCCCCGCGCGACTCGGATGAGCGGAAGAAGATGGATATGGAGTACTACAGGTGTTTTAATGCTGTAAACTTCACACTTGATACACTTTTCTCAGATGGACATGAGCTTTTTTACACTTTTCTTTCCTGTTTAAACTCTCAAAGTTCAAACCTTCATAGGAAGATAAGTTCAGCATAACTGAATGAAAACAAAGATCTGGTCCCGATTGAAGATTTATGTACACGTGGCAAACTCAACACATTCTGTTCAGGAGACACAGCATGGAGGAGATTGATTAATTGACAACGTCTACAGCCAATCAGGACACAGAACAAAATGCACTGCCTTTTTTTGAAAGCTTGCAAAGTTGTGCTGAAAAAATGAAAAAAAAAAAAATCCACAGTGAGTCCCGCCCCATCACTCTGACCTTCAGCCACAGGTCGTTCATCATCCTTCAGATGACATTGGGATCATCATTTTGCCGTATGCTTGTCTAGCAATAGTCCGAGAGGCGATCTGAGAAACTACACCTGTTTGTTTGTCAATGACCTTCAATTTGGAGACCAAAGGGGTAGAAGCTTTTTTGAAGGTTAACCGTAGCAGATGTTTGGTGCGCATTAACCATCAAACAAAATGCAAACATAACTTTGGCAATTATTAGGTGTGATACATGTAATTCAGACTTTTTGACAGATGGAAGCAGCTCATGAACAGAGGAGACAGAAGAGGTCAGGAGGTCACAGTGGGGGGTGGGGTGGTCGACAAATGTCCTTGGTTTCCAGAGCAGCTGAGAGCTTTCATACACTTCCCTGGAGTAATGGCACCATCACCGGCCAATTAGTGGCTGCAGGCCAACAAGAGGGGTCTTGTGTGAATGGGGTTCAGAGAAGTCAGCTGACACAACGTTCCTTCAGCACCCACACTTGTGTCTGCAGGATCGGCTTTCAAGACTCCAGGTTTTGGAGTAGAATGTGGAAAATAATGACTGGTGTATTTAACGGAGGCAAAAGGATCTTGTTATATCTGCAAATGACTGTGTAATTGAGCGCTGGTTCAGTTGGAATTGCAGCAGCAGATGTCTGTCGAGTTGCATTTGGCTACATTTAGCAGATTTATCATGGAGTGGAAAGACGGGTAGATTAATGGGCCAGGCCAGCAAAAACATCATTTAACACCAGCTATTTTCACTCGGTGAACTACCGTATTTTCTGCACTATAAGACACACTTCAAAACCTGGACAGACATAACCCAGATCAGTTTGTATATGGATTCATTCTGGTTGTGTTTACTGATGTCAAAGCAATTTTTGAGAGGTACACAGCACTCTGTTAAAATGTTTGATTGGGTTTTATTGTAAATATGCTAACACAGCTAACATGGAGTGGTGTTGGACAGTTTATTTATTTTTTTTAAATTTAACATGTTGCTAACAAGGTTGGGAGTTAGCGTGGTAACAGCAATGTTTGTTTTAGTGTTATCTGTCTGTTTTTGTACGTGTTACAAACAAGGTTTGGGGAGTTGCAGATATAGTGAGTATGCTAATGCAGCTACTGCTTTCATTTTTGTAAACAAAAATAATGAGAGGTTTTTGAGCACTATATACACACACACAGACACACACATACACATTAATTCATTCATTCCTCTGGATGAATCATCACCACTTTTGGGTGGTCAGGCTTGAACCGCTTCCTGTCTGAGCTGCCCACTTCTCATTGGTCGGCCAGAAAAATACAGACTCAATGAAAGTCCCTCCTTTTTTTTTTTTTCTCCTGAGAATGTGAGCCTCAAAAGAATGTAGGAAATTCCACAAGGAGAAGAAAACAAACACGTCCAGTGTTGGTTGTGTCTGCGACCGGCCGGCTTCGGGCAGCAGGTGAACTTCAGAGGGTCTGCAGGCTTATGCAGGACCTGCAGCTCAAATGACTCCCACAGCCTTCCTCAAATACTCCCACATCAGCAAAAGCAAACGTAAAGTCTGTGCTGAGTGCTTTTCTTTTGTACTGCTATTAGATCTTTAGTTTTTCTGATGGTTTATGGAAACCAAAAATGGTGTCAACAGAAGACCCGGTGTTCCTTTTTTAAACTTTAAAGGAACATTGTGTTTTTCTGAATCTCCCACAGGCTAAACTATTAACTACTTTATTGACAGATTAAAAAAAGGTTTACCATCCGCACAATTGGACTTGTCTAATTTTCTCAATGGTTTTTGTGTTCCTCCGGATTTTAGAGTATTTTCTGCATTGGTCTTTATTGGCAAACGATATAGATGTGTTAAGTTTGGGAAAATGTTGAAAAATAGTGGTCACCAGATCTGGAAATTGTAGTTTTTTTTTTTATGCCCCCTACTGGCTGAGGCTGTGTTTGATGGAATGGTCAAACGACATTGTGTTAATTGGAGCTCGATCTTTTCTGTCTTCACAGTGATTCGGGCGAAAGTGGTGGGTAAGAAGCTTGTGACAGAGGGGCCTTTTGGAACGATGCGCTACACAGTGAAGCAAATGAAGGTAAGATGGTTAAACACTTGGCTAAACTCCTGAAAAAAGATCTGTTGGGAAATCTGTGCTAACAAAACATTGACCAAGATGCAGAAAAACTTGCAAGGCCTTGGTTAAAGTTCAAATGAAATCCAGTTTCAAAGCTGTATTACGTTCAGTAGTATTGCAACTTATAAAAGAAAAAAAACACAACGAAATCAAAAGTGATCCTATTGTGTTATGCAGAAATGTCCAAAAAAGACAGTCTAGTTTGATAAAATCCAGTCTCACTCTGATCTAAATTGTTGGATTTTATTTAAGACTAGATTAAAAAACTTTAAATTAGCAATTTACTCTGATGAGTTTACCCATTTAATGTTTGTAAATCCAAGTATAAAAATGACATATTCTGCTAAAATACATGTTCAGATGCTGAAAGCTTTAGCTTTTGATTTAAAATGATAATGTATATGTAAATATGGAGGGAATAACGGTCTGAAATCATAGAAAAAATGCTGAAATCTTTCAAGTTCCCTGACCAATTCTAATTAGCTAAAAGTGTTAAACAGAGGGAAAAAAAATGCAGCAAGCTAACTAGAGCAAAGCCAAATATTTGCCAATAAAAACTGATCTATCAAATAATTAGACATCAAAATCCCTTCTTTTACAACTTGGTTTACTACTAGTTGCAATTAAAAATAAGAGAAAAGTTGGGCATTGTCTTCAAAGCATCAGTTAATGCAAATTGTTTAAAGAAACAAATATCGATTAAATAACGTAGTTTGTGTCTATGTTAATATAGTAAACTACCCAGATACAATCATTTAGTCTTTACTTTGAAGACGCGTTTGTAAGTCTGCACAAAAATCAATAAAAAATGTATCGTTATTGGGACAGCAGCCTGTGCAATACATGTTTAACAAAAGGTGGCGTAAATTGCGATAAATGGTTACATTGAACGTTAACACACATGCCAAGATGATCGTATAGCAGCTTAAAGCACTGAACAAATCAAAGAACATTTTACGCATTTGACCAGCTGGATGGACCCTTCACGTCGTTGACAAATTGATTGAGCACTTTATTGTCAGATACATGCCTCCTATGCAGGCAAGGGTCATTTGGAGTTAAATCTATGTTGGCTTTTATTTCAATAAAATTGTTGCACTGAAATGGAAATGATGTATGAGTTGTTTTTTGTTTTGCTATTAGTTCATTCCGGACATCGGAAGTTTCTCCATGTCATGTGGCCCTAATGCCTTATTTCTTCTTATTTCTAGCATAGCAGATCGTTTGCTACATACTCCGTTAGCTACAGCTACAACAACTGTACTGCTAACTCCAGGCTTGAAGAGACACACAATTGTGCTTGCTAACAGTAGCTACGGTCTTGTAGGTAGCGTCTTCTTTGAACTTTATAACAACTGAGAGCCAAAAGTCGTGAAGTAGAAGTACTTAAGGGCACCATAAACAGTAAAGAACTATCATGTTTTGGAGTTGATAGAGATGTAGTCAAACAACTTTTATGCTAATAAAATTCAAAAGTCTCTTTTATGAATGCAAAGCGAACACTTGTGTCTAAACTCAATGTTGTAGGGCTTTTCTATTACAGTGCTGTTTCTCCACTCACTTAGCTGCAGGGCAAAAGCTAAAAGTAGGTTTGGCATCTTAGCAAGAAAGCCTGCCCGTCACTTCCTCTCCTTATTCTTATGTAACACTGTACTTTTCTGACAGATGCTAACGTTGTTCTGATGCTCGAACAGGAGCCAGGCTAAAGGATTAATAGGCTTACAGGCATTAGAGCTTAGCTAAACTCCTCGCATCGAGAGTAAACATTACTTTAGTCCTGCTTTCTGTCTGTACAACTGCAGTCTGGCATTAAATTGCATCTTTTTTCCCCCATGTTTAAATGTAGGCCTTCAGTTTTACTTTGTCTACTGGTTATTATGGTTGATTTGTACTGTAAACATTGGCTTCACCTTAAAATTTCCCTTCAAAACTCAACAAACCCCATGGGACCTTTGCTCCAGTGTTATCTGGCTAGGATAACAGTTTGTTCTGGTTTCATGATGCTGCTGTGTAAAAACAGACTTCCTGTAGGTCCCAGAAAAATAAACTACACCGAAGGGAAAAAAATAGATTCCCAAAAACAAATAAAAACTCAACTACTTATTGAGTCAACAGTAGACGGCATTAATGAAAAATGGCGTGTTCTCCTGATTCTTCAAAGCCCGACTAAAAGCCTGCATTCTTGTGTTTTGGTTGCAGATGTACAAAGGATTCAACAAAATCCAGCATGTCCAGCACATATACACACACGCCTCTGAGAGTCTGTGTGGTGTCAAATTTGACATAAACAAGTACCAGTACCTCATCACAGGTGAGCAGGATGTGCTTTTTTGTAATGGTTTGTAATGCAGATGATATCATATCCATATAAAGCAACAACTTGCTAGTTTCTAAAGAAGAGGAAGACTTTTCTTTTCCGACATGTTCAGGATAATAGGGCTGTATGGTGGCGTAGTGGTTATTGCTCTGAGCTCACACAGAGAAGGCCCAAGTTGGAATCTGAAATGGGATCTTTCTGTGTGAAGTTTCTATGTTCTGCTCATACCGGTGTAGGTTTTCTCTGGGCACTCCAGTTTCCTCTCACAGTCCTGAAACATGGTTTATAGGTTAACTGGTGATTCCGAAACGGAACGGACTAGTGACCTGTTCAAGGTGTACCCTGCCTTCGCCCAACAGCAGCTGGGATAGGCTCCAGCAACCCAGTGACTCCGACAGGGAGATGACGGGTTCTGCCGATGGATTGATTGAAATGCAGTTTGTTTTCACTAAGAGGCCTTTTAAAGGGAAACCGCCAAAGTTGAATCATCCCAAAGTCACGCAAACTTTCCCACGTCTGTAAACCCAGAATATTCATCAAAGTGTCAAAACAGGGGTCTTTTGAAAAAGGTTGTGGGCTCATTTCCTCAGGCCACTGCAGAAGCGGTGGTTTTCTCTCTCACAACTCATTAACGGACAGCATGAAGCGACTGGCGTTTTCCAGCACAAGTACTTTATGGGATTGCTATTTCCAACAGAGGTGCTGTTTACCTTGGAGCCTGCAGCGCTTTAGTGTATTTGAGTGCTGCTAAGTCCTGACCCGTAAATACTGTAACCCCAGCGCAAGCCAGCCGTCCAGCGTTGCCAAGCAGCGGCTGCTATGTTTGCTCTGTGCGGGTGCCAGTGACATCACTGATGTCTCTCTTTGCTCTCAGGTCGTCTATAAAAAGTCCTGCATATGACCGGGGGGGGTTATGAGCAATTTAAACCTTGGTACCTCCAAGATGAGCTTTCAGGATATCCTTTAGATTGAGCTTTTGAATTCTCAAGTGTTAATTAGAGGATGTCCCACGCCGGCGTTCCCAGTATGGGGGAGCGGAAGCTTCAGCAGGCTTTGGAGGAATACTTGTGACCTGATTGCTGTGTAGAACACAAACGGTAGATGCTTGTGGTGTTCTTGGGTGCTCATAAGTTGCTGCATATGGTCTGGGGCTAAAAACAGACTTCTGATGACCTTTGAATTGTAAAAAGCAGCGGTGTTGCCTTAATCTGGGCTTAGTGTGTAGGATCGTTTTACTGCAGATAAACAAGCTTTCATGTTTGCAGGAGCATATGATTTACCAGGAAGATTAGAAAATCAGCCAAAGATGGCTGCCCTTTGCCTACCCACCCCCCATCGGTGTCTGCCCTTATGGACTAAGGTTCAATTCTTTTGTCTTAATAAATGTCCACTTTAACCGTTGCAGCACAATGGAAAAACGTTGAAAATAAATTAAAAAATTGGGTGGTCTTTCATTATACATTTATTTATTTATATTATACTGCTATGGTGCAGTGGTAGGGCGGTTAACCTCTGGATGGTTTAGTTCCTGCCCACATGTTGAAGTGTCCTTGAGCAAGATGCTGCACCCCACATTGCTTTGTTGTGGTTATAGGTTGGCCCCATGTATGGCAGCAGATCCACCATCAGTGTGTGTGAACGGATTGTTGATTATAAAGTGCTTTGGGCCTTTATTAGGGTATAACAGTGCAATTATAAGTATACACCATTTAACCTTGCTGTAAGCAAATACACAGTACTTGCGATATGTGCTGGGAAGCCTTGCCAACATATTGTAGAGTACTTTTCCTTTTTTTTCCTTTTTTGTTTGCTGAACCCTTTTAACAGCGGAGCTCTAGTGCCGCGTCCTTTTGATCTCCATAACTCTTCAACCGTTTACTCAATGTAATTAAAGTAGATTCTGAAGTGAACAAACTCTGCCTTGCGCTGACATATACAATATGTTAGTAAAGCGTTGTACATTTGAGCAAAGCTGACTTTTCTCCACTGATTGGTCACCATAAAATTGTACGTTTTTTTCAAAACGCCATGGCCATCGCACGGCGTTTAAAAAAACGTGTCTGCCGCTTCCTGATTACAAATGCTGCTGCGCGGCCACTCACCAAATCTGCTAAAAAGCTTGCATTTAGATCGCCGGGTGGTTGCATTTTGGGATACGTGACCATTGTCTTAAGGAACTCTTTCTCTAAAAACTGTAGCCTGAGATTTGAACCTCCAATCTACCAATTGACTTAAAGGCACCAGTAACCCAAACGAAAGCCTGATGCAGCACAAAGTTATGGTTATCCTTCTAAAAAAACTCTCTTTATGGGACAGTTTTCTCAGTTTCGAGTATTTTTATGCTGTTAAACATGAAGTATAACACTTGACCCCTGACTTGTTTTTTTTCCTCTTAAAACTGCAGTTCAGAGAGGTTACATTTGTCTTTAAGTTATAAAAATGACCTACAATGACCACGGCACTGCACATATGTCTGTGAATGTGAAGGGTGTTCTCTGATCTGGATTTTTAGGCTCTTATGATAAATGTAGTCAGAACAGCTGACTGTTCTTGCTTCAGCTATTATCTTTATCTGCTTTGACCAGAATAGGGTCATGAGAGTCGCTGGAAGCTTTCCCAGACTGGGAACGCCAGTGTTATTCCTGTGTTAAATTTGGCCACTTCTGTTTTGTCTGTTCTTTGCAAAGTCCATGGAACCAAATTCCCCCCCTCGGGTAAATGAACATCCAGCATTTTGGGAGTTTTCTTTTCCTCACCTGCATTTCAAAGCAAACAATCAGGAAATGGATTAGTTCAGGGAAATCTGGAACTGGAAACGCACAACCGTTCTGCTTTGCTTCCCTCCCCCAGGTCGCGTGTATGATGGCAAGGTCTACACAGGACTGTGCAACTTGAATGAGCGGTGGGAGCGGCTCTCGCTGGCACAGAAGAAGGGCATCAACCATCGCTACCAGCTGGGCTGTGGATGCAGGGTGAGAAACCTGACCTGGCCCGTCCTCAGTGTTGCAACACACCGACTAGAAAACTTGTTGCTGGCCTTCGCACAGACTGATTTCAACATAAGACATATCGTTCCTGCCTCAACACAAGCCAACACAAATGCACCTAATTTTTTATTAGGTTTGCGTTAGGAGCTTAAAAAAGGGTTAAATATTTGTTAATACATCCTGGTCTTTGAGCTGAGGCTGAGAAGAATTAAAAAAACACTTTTACTACCATCTCTGGGAATTATTAGGTAACAGCTTTGGAATTGGCTCAAGTCTTGGTTCCAAGTTTCATGTAACTTAACATGGCTGGCTGCTGTGCAGCTGCTGACCTGCCTCGCTCATATCCTACTGTACAGCCGTGTCCTGGACATCTGCTAACACACTGGGCCCCTATCAGTGTAAGTGGATTAGCAGAGACACCCATTTTTTGGCTGTGCGGGCCAACGCTTGTAAACTCCTCAGAGCGAGCGTGGTCGCGGTCCAGAGGCATCCGCAGAATGCCGTCCATCAACGGGGGGCTTCAGGGCGAGAGAGAGTCTGAGTCAACACAAGAGCAAAAAGGAAACGAAAAAAAACATGGAAGGGAAGGATGTCTGATCAGGCAGGAAGTTATGTCACACGACTTGTGATGGACAGGCTCTCAATACCCAAAGAAGGAATTTGCGTTCTAAGATGCCAATTGAGTGTTCCTGTGTGTTCACAGCAGCGTAAATGCAGCTCCTTACAGCTGGTGACTCAATCTGACCGCCTCTAAAGGCAGCCTTTCATCTCTCAGAGCAGTTAAGTGATTCTTAGTTGCTGCTGTGCAAAGCTGCTTTTTGTGCGAGCACCTGGGGTAATGATGCAGGGAAAAATGGCTCGCTTAAAACTCCAAAATAAACTGAAAACTGCAGGATTCTTGAGACGTTACGGCACAAGGAGGCAAGTGTGAGCTGGCTTGTGCTTTTTCTATAGGACCGTTCACGTTTTTCCACAAGTAAAAGTGGAAAATCTTTCCAGTCCTGTAAATAAAAAAGGAACCTGTACCAGTGCAGACTTTATGCCTTAAGGTACACACAAACCAGGCATTTGACACACTTTGAAGACTGCTCATTTGGCTCGTGGTGTTCACACTGGACAAGCAGGGAGGGGCTTCTTCTTCATCTTCCTTTTCAGCCGTTTCCCAGCGCATGCCCACCAACTGCATTTGGAAGAGGCTTGGTGTGAAATGTCAAAGCGGTGGAAATCTCTCAAAATGGGCACAAAGAGGAAATGGTTCGGCAAATAGGGATGACCATCACGTCAGGGGAAATTATGGGTTTATCTTTATTTGAAAAACACGCACAGACATTGTTAGGTTAGTCGCTTTCTCCAGGTTCTTCAGGTAAACCCGCTACGCTCTGGGTTTGGTGAGTCTCGCCACCTGCTCCATATGTCACAATCAAATCTGAGCACCTAACTGATTTAGCTGGCAATGTGTATCAGTGGCCACACAAACTGTGTGTAGAACCCAAAAGTGACCGTAAAAACGTAACCAGCTTTGCATGAACGCAAGAGTTTTAAGCCAAAATAGGCTTTATTAGGACTTTATTAGAAGTTAAAACTTGTTACGAGGGCGGTTGGTACAAAGCATTAGTCACATGCGCTCATATGGGGGTTAACTTGTACCCATGCTGTAGGTTTTTAGGTCAACCGGGCCAGAGAGGGTCATAGACAGGAGCAGCCGCAGCCTGGGGGGAGCAAAGAAGTGTCTTACAGTTCCCCTGAGGCTGGAGTGGTCCGCTTAAGGGAAGTCATGAAATGCACCATTGTGTGTCTGGGTTAGTGTATCGTGAAATATTTGTAAAGATAAAGTAAGCTCCACACACTTGTGACATGGGGGTGGTGCTGCCGTATGGTGCTCTTTAAGCCACACTCCAGTGGTCAGTAAGAACACATCTGTGTCTCACCTACTTCATACGTGTTGTATTAGTGTTCACTACGAGCTGTCATCCACAGCATGCCTGTAAGCTAAAATTCATGAATGTTTTTGCTCCGTGGGTGTTCACCAAGTGGTCGACAATCTTAAATTTCTGCGCGGGTCACCTGCGAGCCGCGTACCGGTTTGCCCGTTTTTCACTGGCAGGCGGCCCAGTTGTGCCTAAGACATTCGTTTCATGACTTCCTGTTATTTTTGTCTCTGCAGATTAAGCCCTGCCACTACCTGCCCTGCTTCGTAACCTCGAAGAACGAGTGCCTATGGACGGACATGCTATCCCACTTTGGCTACCCTGGCTACCAGTCTCGGCACTATGCTTGCATCCAGCAGAAGGAGGGCTACTGCAGCTGGTACCGAGGCATGACTACCCGCAACAAAACCACCACCAATTCCACTGATCCCTGAACTCCGACAACCCCCTCCATAAAACTCACTGCCGCCCCTTCAGACCCCCCCCCATCACCTGGAGATCATTACAGGACTCCTGACGGCCCCTGATGGCCTCTCTTAAGAGGATGAAAAGAGCACATTTTTACAGTGCCTGTATGTAGCTCTTCCACTTTGAACAAATTGCCCTCAACTCAAATGTTTTTTTTTTTTTTGTGTGTGTGTGTTTTTTCCCCCCCCCCCCCCCCCCCCCCCCCACACACCCCCACACACACACACACACACACACACACACACACACACACACACACACACACACAGTTTGCAGTCAATGTGATCCTCACACCGAGCGATCAAGGAAGTAGCTATGGTCAGTTTTTCCTGCACTAAATTACAATCAGAAAGCTCCAGCTCGGCTGTTGCTAGGAAGCCTGTTCGTGTAGTTTATCTTCTTTTGCTCAAATTGAAAGGAAAACCAGCCAAAATAAAGATGGACCTGATGCATTTGTTCACTAACACCAGCTGTCTTTTCAACTCCAGTTTTGTGCCAACACGTGTATGATCACAGTCGTACCCATTTTTGTCTTCAAAAAGCTTTGTAAAAAGTATTGTTCTTCTGTAAGTTATATAATGTCTTTATGATGGAAGCATAGGTGCTTCCCTTATTAGCCGTAGTGTGACTTTTACCGTTGCATTACAAACGGCGCCCTCCCTCTGTCGTGCAGTAATGAACATCATAAAGATGTTAAACTTCGTGCAAATGGACGGAGTCTTTATATCAGAAAGATTGTGATTTTTGTCGGTTTGTTTTTGCTGTACATACCATAAGCTCCAAACAGAATCAACACAACCAAAACGTCTCCATTCAAATATTTATGATCATCGGTTGACACATTTAATGCGTAGTGTTTGTGCATACGAGAAGTAGAAAATGGGTCAAATGCAGAATGACATGTTCAACAACCTGTTCGTTGAATATTCATGGTACTTTAAACGTGTTGAACGATGGTTCCCTTTGCTGGTACTGTTCAGTCACCCAACAGCGATGCATTACAAGAGGAGGATGAAGAGGATGAAATATTTTCTGAGTGTATATTCAGTCGTTTGTATTTAACTGTTTTAAATGAACATTATATATGTATAAATGAAAGTAATGACATTGTCTTTATTTTTCACCGTCTGTCATCCATGGTTTTCCTCACTTTTACTTCCCTTCGTTCCATTCCAACAAACTAGCCTTAAAAGGTTGAGGAACCTCTTTGTCGCTTAAATTAACAAATAAAAGAAACTGTTGCAAAAGCCAAGTTGGGTTTCTAATGAGCTAATGCATAGTTTTTGGAACCAACGTTTATATTTTAAAGTTTGGTTGAAACTGATTCTCTTTTTGCTAACCTCAAGAGGAGAGTTGGCTAACCTTAAAGTCAAAAATGTCTGCATTTCATGAGACAAGAAATGTACCAGTGTCAAATAAAAATACACTTCCCATGTTCTAGTAAAACATATGTTATATTTGTACAAATATTGGAGATCAATTCAACACTTGAACATGTTTAGAAATAAATGTCACATGGAAAAAAATGCAGGAAAAGAACAAAGCTAATATTTGCTGAATTTTCCCAAATGATGTTGGTGACAACGAGATTCTTCCTCCAGTTCTGGCGTTTGTGTCATAATTTCTTGGATTCATGTTTGTGTAAATACATTTAGCAAATTTTAATTGGTCAAGTTGGACTCATGGATGATTAAAAAAAATAAACCTCAAATCAAGGAAGCTGTGTACAGTCTGCGTGTAAACACTGATTCCTAAAGTTGTGCAGGTTGGGGGATGGTGAAGATTCCTAATAAGGGTTATATAAATGTTTGACTTAATTTCTGTTTTCTATTTTTATAATAAAGATTTAATGAAAAATGGGCAGAACCATGTCTGGCATCGATCTTTCTTTCATTTTGCTGATTGACCTCCTTGTTATGTGAAACGGTGAAATCACTCACCATTTGTGTGTGGTTGGGATAGAAGGTTTGCTCATTCAGGGGGAATTTCTCAGGACCGAGGGAGTGGTAGAGCTTGACCATCTGAGAAAACTGCAGCAGAAGGAGATAGGCAAAGACGGCTTTTGTTGAATTGGAAGATTTAGGACCCTTGGGTGAAAGATCCTCCAGAGTTTGACCTTCAACTGAAACTTTGTATTTTTGTAGCACACTTTGAATCTTTATGGAAGTGCTTACCACCCAAGGCTTGCTGCAGAAATTGTAGATGGAGAAGAGAGAGTTGATACTTGGGATGCCGCCAAAATGCAGGCCGATGATGAGGTTCCTGAAGTCCTCACCGGGAATCATGCTGTAGGCGTGCTGGCGAATCAAGATGAAGTCTGGCTTGAAGGACCTGCAAAAGGGCATGCCCAACACATCAAGATACAAATGAGTGCTTTAGTTCCGGTGATGACGTTCTTTTGACTACCAGAACTCTTCCACCGTTGACGCAATTAACATAATTCCAGCAGATTCTGAAAGGGAGAAAAGCAGCTTTGACGTAGTGCAACACTTTACTACACTAATCACATAGCGGCACAGCGGTACTTTTGGTAAAAAAAAAAAATACACGTGGAATTTCAGTTTTATGTTTATCACTAGGAGCTAATTTACTTGATGGCTTTGCCAAACTGACGGGGTTAAAAAAAAAAACGACCTTGCGCCACATAATGGCTTTATACTGTCTATCCAATTAACACAGCCTGATCCTTCCTGTTTCCACTGTTCTGTGAGAAAAGGCCAAGTGAGCCATCAAGCAGCTGCAGGCCTCTTTCTCACCAGCTCTAAAGGTTTCAATCCAGCATGAATCAAGTTTGGGAATAGTTTCAGCTTTGACAGGTTTTTAATGCTGAGTCAATAAAGCATTAGTTTTCCTACCACTGTTTGATGGGATGGACAGCTTCTTCCTGTATTTACCTGTTCTCACCTTTAGGTAGAGGGGGAAGATTTGATGTCTTCAAGTCAAACTTTTTTTAAAAGGACATTTTTATCTTCCAAACAGTCATGTTAGATAACTTTAAAGACATACCACAATCTTTTTTACTTAATATGTTTGCTATGATGCTGTATTTTACCAACAAATATTTAGTGAAAATAAAAATCCAAGTATCTTTTCACTCTAACCTCAGACAAAGGCAAAAGCAGCAAAACCGAGTCCGTTCCTGATAATCAAGCATTTAGAAAGCTGAAGCTCTGGCCTCCTAGACCTCATGATACTTCGTCCAGACCATAATCGTTTTGATACCTTCTTAACATGTTCTTGATAATCCACATTTTTTTCTTGATATTTTTGCCGTTGCACAAGTTATTCAAGTTATGAACTGACCAATCAGATGCCTCACTAAAAGTAGATGGTTTTGCTGCTCCGTTTGATTGACAGATTCTTCCAACCCTGCCAAGTGGTGGGGGTGTAGCCTTCCAACAAACTCACTTCTGATTGGTGAGCGTGGTTGCCAAAGAAATGTTGACTCAGACCATCACTGCTTACCGCTCCAGCTTGGTGACTTCTGTATCGGGAAAAAAATGACAACTGACTCGACTTCATTTGGTTGAAGCTGGAGGTAAACTATTTTCTATGAATGACATCACACTCACTTGGTCCAGTTCTCAGATACAGTCAATGGTGTTAAGACAGGAAACCAACCATCCCAGTCTTTCATGCATATTCTTTTACTATGGCCCTGCCGTGGGCGACAGATCGTGGAGATCATTTAAACAGCATGTAAGGGTAAGTAAGGATGGAGTCGGTGAGATGAAGATGTGTCATCACATCCGGTGAACTAGTGCTGTTCACATGATACGTCTCAGGTGTGTTTGGCCAATAAGACGCTTGGATGGCAGGTTGGTTGGAAAACATGATGAACACCGGCCCTCGAGGCCTCGATCCTGACACCCCTGATCTAGAGTGTGGCATGAGTGTACCATGCAACAGCATTCCCTGTAAGTTCATGCACCTGGCATTATCCTTACAGATACTTACCACCCGCACAGCAATGGCACATTCCATTTTTATGCTTTTCCTTAAGGTGGCTGTATGATCCTCCAGGGAACTACAAGACACACCTGTGCTCCCCTTAAGACGCAGGCGCTCTATATATAACCCTCCACGGGGCCTAGCTTAAAGCAACCGACTGATTACCCATCCTATCTTGGTTAACTTCCTCATTAGTTCTTATTGGATGAGCTTTTGTCCCAGATCATTATTTAACTTTTCTAATTAGAAACTTTAAACCTATCACACAGGGACATTCTCATTTGTTGTCTTTCACTTGTTTAGTGAAGGTTTTCTGTCAGGAGCTTGGAGTTCCCTTCACCCGACCTGTATTTAACCCCACCCAGCTATTTGTACACTGCATGGAGCTGTTTGTTGAAGGTGCAGAACCAAACCCGACTCAGCAGTTTCCTGCTACACGAGGATGAATGGGCGGCGCCGCTGCAAAGCCACGAAACAGAGCATGAGAAAGTATTTATTAGAACAGTTTATCAGGCACGGACAGAACAGAGACTCAGCCATGGGAACACGGCTGCTGCCTAATGATGCTGCTGACTCTGTTTCCTAATGATAAACAGAAGCTCCTGGCACTCAGCTGCTCCCATAAAAATGGATTTGAATCCAGAGTTCACATGGAAAGATGAAACAATAAACATTTGGATGAAAAGAATTCTATAAATTATCAGCTATAAAATGGTAACGTTAGCAGCATGGACATGTGTGTTTTATTTGTTTGTTTTCCCTTTAAACTGTATGTAGAAAACAAAGTAAAAGTCAAGTGTCATCAGGATGCATGTCTCATTAGGGACCAGAAACTTTTACTAGCTCCGATACTTCACTGCTACTTCATTGGCAGATTATTTTGCTTATCTATAGAAAATCTGACGGTGAATTTTTAACTTATTTCTGATGCTTCATTTTCACCCAGCATGAAAATATTCGTTTGAGCGAAAAAAATGAGTTCACCAGTTACCACACAATTGTTTTCAGGACAGTTTTCTGGCTCTGGCCTGAATTCTATGACACCAAATCTGTCATTGTAATAAGAGTTGTGGAAGAAAACGCGAGATTTGCACCACTTTGACATTTCGCATCAACTTCGCAACCAACTGTAGGTACATGTGCTGGTATCGGGTAGCGACAGTCCAGTGTGAAAATCGTACGTGAAAAGTGCGTACCAAACCCATGTTTTTCCTGTTTTTGAATGCGCCACACATGCAAATGTGGCATTAGGGCTCTGTTTTTGCAGTGAGTGTGTGAAATTTGACTTTTTAGAAGGAAAATTGCTCGCTTTAAAACCTTCCTCTTGTGGTCATTTAAAGAACTGCTAAATTTGGTGCTTTTGGGTTTAACGTAATTTAGGAGTTGAAGGTAAAAGATTGCTACTTTAGGAGTTGCTCTTATGATTATACTAGCACTACAAGCTAATTTTAAATACATTTCTTTGTCCAGGAGTCAAAAACACAATTGTTCCACTCTTGACTCTACTAAAGATGGATCCTTTGTGATTTAAAGTGTTGCTTTTGAAAGCTTAAAAATGTAGTCTTCGCTAAGAGTTGTAACTAGCATGACGAGTTGACACACAACACCAAATATTTGTATTTTATTATCCTAAAGATGCTTACAAATTAGTCAAAGTGGTACGGAAATTGGCAAAAAATTGGTTTCCAGTTATCACACAAAGTTTTATGTTCGGGGTGCAACAGTTCACAAAACTCACGGTTCGGATCGCGTCACTGTCTTAGAGTCATGGTTCGGATTGTGTCACCGTCTTAGAGTCAAGGTTCAGATAGTGTCACCGTCTTAGAGTCATGGTTCAGATAGTGTCACCATCTTAGACTCACGGTTCGGATCGTGTCACTGTCTTAGACTCACCGTTCGGATCGCGTCACCGTCTTAGAGTCACGGTTCGGATCGTGTCAC
>BSAI01000191.1:1316359-1340548 GCA_036245035.1 Adrianichthys oophorus | reverse complement strand
GTCACCGTCTTAGAGTCACGGTTCGGATCGTGTCACTGTCTTAGACTCACGGTTCGGATCGTGTCACCGTCTTAGAGTCATGGTTCAGATCGCGTCACCGTCTTAGAGTCACGCTTCGGATCGTGTCACTGTCTTAGACTCACGGTTCGGATCGTGTCACTGTCTTAGACTCACGGTTCGGATCGCGTCACCGTCTTAGAGTCACGGTTCGGATCGTGTCACCGTCTTAGAGTCACGGTTCGGATCGTGTCACCGTCTTAGAGTCATGGTTCGGATCGCTTCACCGTCTTAAGAGTCACGGTTCGGATCGTGTCACCGTCTTAGAGTCACGGTTTGGATCATTATTTAGATGAGTAAAAATAAACAAAACAAAATAAAAGGCTACAATCAAGTCTTTGAAAGACTTCACATATATATTTTATAAAACATACATAAAGTACTTCAAAGCATAAATACACTCTCACAAATATATATTGCATCAAAACATTTGATCATTGAGGCCTATTCCTGAAAACAAAACATAAACATCTTTGAACTGGAGATATTCCTAATTCTAGAAAATACTCGATGTGCCCATATAAACAATGTGCTTTGCATCTTAAAAAGGAGAGAAAAAGCAGAGGAGGAATTTACAACTTTAAATTCTTTCATCAGAGGCAGCAGCATCTCCCTTATTATCCATCTTCCACGATGAAGGCGAGAAAAACCTTTGACCCTTACACCCCTGTTTTCTATGACTGTTTTTTTCCTTTTAGAAGCAAAAAATTTTACATTTGTGAATACTTTATGTTTCTAGGTACGCTGTGAAACCCAAACCCATGACAGTATTGTTCATGACTAGGAAGTAGATACAAAAGTGTCAAACATAAGCAAAGTAAGACATGTCTCCTTATCAGCTACAGACCGTCAAAACATATCAAGCCTGACATTTCCCGAGCACAGTATGACTGTCATCCAGAGCATTGTACAAGCCTGTTATCATCTGTACTTCTTAAGCAGGAAGCTGGTCATGTTTGCAGCTATTTGCTGCCTTCTAGGCTCCACATCCGTTTGTCATACATAATTTGTGACCTTGTACTCGGATTCAAAGACAACTTTGAGTCGTGTGGAACGTTTGTACTCCTAGTGACCCTTTGCTCACGTCAAAAGCCGCTGAGGGCTTTATCTTCCTGCATCAGTCTGTCGCTCATTGATAAAGCAGAACTGGGTAAAACTTGGCGGGAATGCCAGAAATGTCACAACAATGCATGCCAAGGATCAGCACATCCACGCTGCATAATAGTGCATTGTCCCATGTTGGTTTGCTGCCGTTACACCGACGTGCACCTCAGGGAGAAAAGAACAAGCTGTTTACATGAACGGAACTCCAAATGTATTCTGGGAAACTTCTTATCTTTGTGGCGAAACGACCTTTAGACTTTAGTTAAGAATAAACGAATTCCAACTTTGACTGAGATTTTGTTATGAAAATATATGTACATGGAAATGATGGATGGATGGATGGATGGATGGATGGATGGATGTGTTATTAAGCTGTTTTTATGTCAGATCATTAAGTTTGTCTCCAATAAGTCTGAATTTGATTTCAGATGTCATCAACCTTTAATATTTTTTTGTAAACGACTTGAAGCACTTGAAATAACTGACAGTTATTTACCAAACTTCCAGGTTTTTTAGAGAATCTCTAAAAATGAAGTGACAAAGGGTTTTTACCGGTATCAACAAAAACAAACAAACAAGATGAAAGTACAAACATTTGGTTTAACACTGATTTCTTTTGTCAGTGACCCTAGTAAAGGCGGGACAATTCCAGACGAGGTGTCCATTACATTGAACAGTTCACGCCTCCACGTCATCCATTCATTTCTGATTATAGAAACACCTCGTAGGGCATTTTCCCTTTTATAATTCATGTCAGAATAAGTGGACTTAACTCAGAACTGACTGTTCATTTCAGTAAAAATATTCATCCATATTTTATTGTCGTTCCAACATAAGGACTGATTTTGTTTGCTTGGTTTTCCTGTTGTGTTTTCTCCCTACATATCAGTCTAAAGTTCGAACAGTACAAATAAAAAAGGACTAGGAAGATTTATTTCATTCCCATGTGTGAAGGGATGTTAAGTTGCTCAAAGGTGAGTTGGAGGAATCGTCCCACTAGAGCCAGATGTAATTAGGAAAAGGAGCTGTGCGAGTAAAAGAGCCTGGAATGACCTCTGGCAGAAAGGAAAATGAGCACTGTAAGGAGTTTGACTGAATTAGAGAGCCCATTTTGTATTCAGGACTTTACTACAAAAGCAGAAATGCTGGAGTGGACCTCATGGCCAGAGCCGGCTTTCACTGCTGTCAAGACCCTCCTCACGGAAAACACCGGAGACTTCCCAAAGCTGTGCTGGATTAGGCTTCTTTGTAGGTTGGATTTCTTTACGCGATGAAACTGTCGGAGGTATTAGGTGTTGCTCCGAACAGACAGAAGCTTTCCTGATTAAAACTGACTGTCCGGTGGGAGGGGGGAGGAGTCTGCCGGGAGCGCGTGTGTGGGAACGCTCTCTGTGTGGTCGAATTCACCACAGGAGGTTTTGTCACATACAAGCTTTGAAACGGTGAAGGAAAAAAACGGGTCCAACACTCTTGAGAAAAATCCATCACAGCAAGAGACGGATTCAAATGTCTGAAACCATCTCATGTGATTCACAACACATTTAGAGATGAAGCCCAACTTTAGTTGTTCAGAGACCCACTCCAGTGAAAACAAGGTTTTTGATTTTAACAGGTTCTTGTAGGATTGACGTTAACACCGCAGATAACGTGCATTTTCACCATGGATAAAAGCGTTTAATTTCAAAACATGAACCAGTGAGGAAGAGGGGACACGGGGCCTGATTGATTAAGTTTATGTTGATGGCAAAAGGGTGGCAGGACAAACCAGTCCTCCAGGAGCCTGGAGGGACGGTTGGAGACGCAACAAAGACAATGTAAACTAACTGACGCATGTGAGTCGGACTCACAATGGAACGGAGAGGCACCGCAGACGGACTGGTGTAAATCCGGGGTTACTCAGTGAACTGTCCCTGGTTCTGGTCATTTCTATTTTCAAACGAGCTTCACTCCAGAAGCCAAAGGCGTAGTGGTGTTAGCAGCAGTAGGCGGAGCTTGTGACCCCGATGGTAGGAGAGATGTTGATGGAACAGTTGTAATAAGCACACACTCTGCCTCTGCGGTCTAAATAAAGGTGGCAAGTCTTTTCTTTTGCCTTTTTTAAACTGTGGTTCCTAAAATAAGTTGTCACTCTTACTCATAGCCCACCTGACTCAGAGTTTCTCATTATCACCTCATGCACACATAGTCAGCCATAGAAAGACACCAGCAACACATGCAGGTTTCTGTTTTCACCATCTATTCCTCATATCTCCTACCATGGAAACGGACAATGGCTGAGTGCACGGACAGCAAAATTCATTGACACATCAGGAAACTCATCCTTTAAGTCTTTATCTCTACCTGGATGCTAGCAGGACACTATCTGACCGAGATGGACATGAGGGCAATTCATTTATTATTTTTAGAGATTCAAATATTTCTCCTTTCAGAGGAAGAGTTCAGCCGCTTCCGTTTACCCTCTTATTTTCCTTTTTTAAAAATGACCGATAGGCTCCTTTGTGCCACCCTTGTAGCGATTGAACACTACGAAAACAAGACAAACACAAACAACTTAGGACTAACCGACTAACGGAGATTGATTCATGAAATTAGATGGCAGGAGTTGGATCTTTACTTTCCTCAAGGAGGCAGTAGAGGAAGGCTTGTGGGGTACGAAGACGAGGAAAAGTCTGTAATCCTAACAGGAAGTAGAAAGCTGAGTTGTAGTTCTACAAGGCGACGTTCGTGGTCCAAACAGGATTCAGCAGAAGTGGTACATAGAGAGTCATAGTGAAGATGCCAGGTGGACAGCGTGGGAACTCATGATCGATGGCGTGAACTGCATCGATTACCAGCAGTATTCACATGAGCTAGGTTGAGGATGGAAACTCGGTCAGCATCAGAAGACTCATGATAACTTCATCAAAGACAAAAGTAACCAAGACGAGGCTGAGATGAGATCGGGATGTATCAGAATGGAGCGGAGCAGGGAGCTGGTGGTTCTGCTCAAAGTATTTTCTGCGTCACAAACACGATCTTTTTCCAACAGTTTTTTTATCATCTGCTCCTGATTCACAACCATTTGAATGAAGAAATACTCATAGAAGCGATGTATTCTCAATTGTCTTTATACGTGTCCTTCATCACAAGAACAAGTTAAAAACAACTTTTTTTTTTATCCGAGTGGGTTTTTAAACAGAATACTTTGTTCCTGTCGGTTCAATAAAACAAACTGATTCAGTGTTAGTGTTTGTGTCCTCTTGAGTCCCATAACAGGCTGAGCAGGGTTATTTCGGTCCTTTAAGAGCAATAGGATAACACATCTCACCATTATTAACGATAATTCAGGTAGTCTACAGCTGCAAACACACACCAAAATTCAATCTAAAGAAAAAAAATGGTTTTACAGAATTCTACTTTTAAATAAAACACAACAAGTCAGCAACAAACTACAGCTGAGCCTCCTAACAGCTGATCTGAGTCACCACGATTGTCATACGTGGTGTCTTTTCAAACCATAGAGAGGCTCCGTCTGCATTGACAGAGGTGAGAGTCGCTTTGGCCAGACCATTTTGAGCGACACAGCTCTTTGGAGGTTTGGCAGCCAACAGAGGTGAAACCAAAGGGCTGACTGCAGGAGTGCAGCTAGGAACAACAAGCTCTGGAGGTCTTGGCTTGTCGCTCTGCTGAACCATACAGCCCACGCCACGTTGCAGGTACTGTGTATTGTTCGGATTTGACTGCATCCATAACCGGGCCACAAGAAAAAAAAAAAAAAGAAAAAGCCTGTCAGAGGTCTTTGGCTTCAGCCAACCTGCCAATGTTTGGCCGAGAGCTGGGGGCTGTTTTAAGGAGCCTGGTGTCTAAAGAAACAAACACCTGTTAGACCCGGCATTTATCGGAGACAGGACACAATTGGAAGATATTTGGCATTGTGCATTTAAAAATGACAGTGTTTTGCTGATCACCGTTTCACCGTTGCTCTGCAGAGTGTGTGTGTGTAACCCCAGGCTCACACCGCAAGCGGTCCGACTTCGGTGCGGCTATGGTGTGGACGCCGGAGTCTTGACGTAACGTGAAAAGTGCGAGAGGCACTCACACTGCATCCAGTCTGGTCCAGCCTCTGTGGTGCTCCGTATCTGTTTCATTGGCTACATACTTTTTCCGGATGCCGGAGCTTAGCCGTAGCACTTTCTTGTGAAGTTGGGGCAATTTATAACCTAAACTGGAAATCATGCAAGCGAATGTAAAGTGCATCCGGTACATTTTTTTAAAATGAAACCTATTTGTCGCTGTACTCGCTGTTTTCACCGTGTTGAAAACATTACGTCATTTCTGCTGACACAGGGTCACAAAGAGTGTGGTAGAACGTAATTTCGGCCATATAACACCATGGTCGACGAGAGGCCGATCACAGAGATCCAGAACTGCCAAATCCTTTTTGATACAACACATTCTTTTGATAAGGATAACAACAAAAAGGACAGAACCTGGGCTGAGATATCGCAGGCTGTTGGACTTGATGATCAGTTTGTGTAATCTGGACATTCACACTCAGATTAGAAAGTTAAAAGTATGCCCACATTTGTAAATCCATTGTTTGAAGACGACTTACACAGAAAAAGAAGTGTTGTGAAAATACTCCAAAATCACGGTGGAATGACGGTTTGTTTACTCGGATGTCATCTTTAAATGGCGGGCTCTCGCGTGAACCTACGTGAGTTCAGAGGTCCGTGAGGTTTGCAGCAGAGCCTGTCTGCACCAGGACCGCAAGCAAACCGTAACCAGTGTAAGTTACCTGCCGTAGCTGGACCGCTCTGCAGCCGCACCAGAGCCGGACCGCATGCGGTGTGAGACCGGGGTAAGGCTAAGGGTGGTGTTGGCGGTGCAGACTCCTCCTGGAAGGGGCTGTTCTCACTTTGTGATGTCACCTTTTTACAACCTTTTCGTTTTTGTGGGTCTGGGAGGGGCTGGTGCTGAGAGAGCAGGTTTTTAGAGGAATACTCAGAGATGTGTGAATGGATCAAAATACCGCTTTGGGTTTGTTTATAGTGAGGAATGAATATAATAATGTACTTAAAAGCTCAAAAAGTAGATTTTCATTGTATATGGCCCCTTAAGGAACTACAAGGTAGCGTTAAGGATGACGTCACAGCAGCGCTGGGCTCGTAAAGGACAATGACACTCGTTGCCTTACATTTGTCCATGGCACACCTGTCAATGGACTGGTACCACACAACCTCAAAAATGTGCCTGGCTGACCACTGACCGATGTCAACTTTTAGAGAAAAATCGACCGGTTGGTTAAAACATTAACTTTTCAAAAAATCGTTCTTTAAATCTGAAATCCTTCCGTTGTGGTCGCTGCGTCGGATAAGTCAAAGGTCTCATCCGGCAGGAGACAAGTGGAAAGGCTGGCACCTGCTTTGAATACACTGGATGACGTGTTTCATCCCAAACACACGAGGAGAAAAATGCAATCAAACTGCTTCATTACAGTCGGGGAAGTTACTGTTCCAACATTCCACTGAGCAAAAGCAGCAAAAGATCGGACGCAAAGAATTGTACAAAGTTCTCAGAAACTTCAACCCTCTAAACTTTGCCTGTAGCTAAAATATGGAAAATTGGGAAGCAAAAAGCAACTTCCTGAATTTCAATCTGTAGATTTTCCTGCAGCTCTGTGTTCGCTTGAACCAAACTCTTCTGTTTGGACACAAATTTCAAGTCATAAATTATAAGGAAAACAGTTTGGCGCTAGATGTCAGCGCTTGCAGCAGTCACGCCATCTGCATCTAATTTGGCCTCCCCTTTCATTACAGCCAGAGCCCTAAAAATATCCAAAAACCTCAGCGTCAACCGCCGACAGGAGGCTGCATTCAGATGAGAGCGGATGGCGCTGGGTGACTTGTCTCACTCCGTTCTCATTGCGTGCTCTGGAGGTTTCGATAATTGCGTGGCGCCAAGCCCAAGCTCGCAGATTAGACGATTAATCCTCAAGTAGGCTTGACTGAGCTCTGAAGAGGCTGACGCTGAACGGCACACACATGGCACAAATATTTATACAACACACTGTATTAACATCATTACAACAGTGTTATTCTGCCAAGGAATTTAACAGTCTGCATGCCAGACATGTGGGCATTTCTGCAGGTTAAAGAGGCTGTTTGTGCATCAAAACAATACGATAAAATCATCAAGAATTTGGGATTTCTGTCCATAAAGTCTTGAAAATGGGGATTTTTTTCGTCCGCTGGTGCTTCTGTGGATCTGAAACGCAGCACTTTTGCAGCTGTTTATGCCTTCAGTAAGGGTGCTTTAGGACAGCAGTTTGGCTTTCAACATTTTAATACCAGAGCAACACATCCAGTGTTGACATTGTTTGACTTACCGTAACTCTTTGACGTCATTAATGCAGAGGGCAGCAATTTTTCCATTGACTCCCATGTTTATGGGTGTATTCAGAATAGAAAGTTCTATTGGTCCAAACCAAGTCCACTTAATTCAGTCCAAATCAAGTCCTGAACTTTGCGTTTGGTCTGTATTCAGACTGCTGTCAAACGGACATTTCTGTTTTGAAACAAAGCTTGTAAACAAAATGACTAAAGATCTCTTCAGTCATTGGCCAGAAAGTATGAGGGCGGGGAACACCAACAAGAGAAGAATAATGGAAGTGCTGCGCTTTGCAATCCTTGTCCAGATGGTTCACTTTTTCAAACGTTAAATTTCTCTGATCAGTTTGATCGTCTGGATCAACGTCAGGTACAACTCTTTTGACTGCTGCTTTGGTACGGTAAGACGGTTACTGAGGAGACCACAGTTAAGACGGTACGCGGATAAGTGTTTATGACATGTAGATGTGAGAAGCAATGCGTATCGCGTTAAAGTTAAGCTGTTTAAATGAGCCCGCATTCATCTGACCACATTTATATGAGTTACTGTGTCTCATTGTTGCTCCATGTTTACATCCCATCCTACTCAGCTTGAGTGGTCGTTTTGGTCCAGTTGTTCCGCTTCGAGCACGGAGCCCGTTCAGACTGAGGATACTCTGCGAATCAGAGTTCAGTCTGATTGGAAACAAAGCGAGACCACCATAAATGATGGTTCTCAGAGCAGTTCCTGGTTCTGGACCAGAGTCCACTTGGGTTTATTCAGACTGAATATTTGTTCCGGATGATCTGGGGAAATGAACTCTGGTTTACTTTAAGTGAACCAAAATGCATCCAGTCTGAAAGTCCAACTTTATTCTTAAAAAAATGTTCATCCTGGTTCTGACATTGAAGGGACTGCATGTGTTATGAATTTTAATGCACGCGTGTGCCTAAATACTGTACGTTTACTTCGTTTAGACCTAAAAGCTGTACATTTATTTCTTTTAGACCTAAATACTGTACTTTTATTCAATTTAGAAGTTTTTACTGCTGTGTTTACACCAAATGCAAACTCTATTTGCATGTCAGATTTGCTGCCGAACGTCTTTATGAACCATTAAACACTTGAGTTCTCACCAGCAAAATCTAAAGAACACATTTCTGCTGAAATACCGTGAATCTTCAACCACTCATGCGATCATTGTGAATCAGCTGATTCTGGAAAGTATCGCTACATTATGCAACACACAGGTGTTACATGAGAGACTCTTGTCAATGGGACCGGGCCTTTAGAGCAGGGTCTCCAGACTCCGGCCCTCCACATTTGGCCTGGCCTCCTGACCAATCTCAGAAGCATGATTTTTTTTTCCTTTAGTCTGGCTGCATGATCAAGAATCACACAGAACCTGCCTTTTTATTCCACCCTTCTACAGTGTGTGCCTCTATCTGAACATTTCCCAAGTCCCTGTCAGAATACAGTGTTCTCTTTCCATACAGCAGGTCGCCTTTCTTGGTCTGATCAAGACATGTCTATGCCGAGCCGTCATACAGTCAAAAGCGCTGATATCGCGGGAGCACACCCAGGGCGTGCAAAGCCTAACCGTTCCTTCTCCAGAACAGGACAGATCCTTACTGACAGAACAAACCAGATCCGCTTCACAAAGCTGAGACATTTGGTATTTCTAAATACCAACCTTTACAATCATTAGAAACCTTCTTCATTTTGCTTTTTTTTCAAATTTTAATTAGTATTTTGGTTTGTTTCATTTTAAAAGTTGAATAGGACATTTTTATTTTTTATCATTTATTTTGTACATTTTATCTGAAAGGAAAAGTCAAAGCATATATTCGCATAAAACCTTTTTTTGCATTATTCGTTTGGTGCACACGTTTAAAAAACTGTTAAATGTGTGAGGAGCTGTAGCCCTCCCAAAGTCTCAAAGGGACGATGACGGGAGAGGACAGACGATTCATTGGTTTGTTTTGGAAATGTTTTAGTTTATTTTTCTGTAAATATGACAGAAAGAGTTTTTATTTAAATGTGGTTATGTGAGGCTTTCTGGAAAAAACATAAATGTTTACGTTACACCCTCTGATTGTTCCACTGTTTCTGTTAGCCAACAAACTTACCCCGACCCCTCATCCCAGAAGAAAACTGTTATTAAAAAGTTTGGGGACCCCTGCTTTAGAGGATTGATCGGAGCACCCTGATAGGAAAGAATGACCAGTTCCTGCGTGGTGAGAACTAAAGCTGCAATAAATGTTCTGGAATAATCCCATTGCGGCTGCAAAAGCTCTTAGAGCAAGCCAGACACGTGCTCCGAGTCACACTCTTCTCACCTGACCACCTTGGTGCCGCCTTTGTTGACCTGCATGTCCACCATACAGCCGGCGTTGACATAGGAAGCCAGATTGATCTCTGGGAACTCCGCCTGGGAAGCACAGAAGACAATTTTAGTGCGTGGTTCCAACAACAGAGCTGGAGGTGAAGTTTTTGCACACTTACTAATCTGAGTAACTCCTACATTTCCTACATGAGAATCCAGGGTTAAAGTGGAAAAAAAAAAAGCTCACAGGAATAGTATCTGGAAGCAACTAGGCAGAGCTACAATCCCTTCTTTCACAACATTGCACAATTTTGTGTTTGCACAGACAAGAGGAAAAGACAAGAGGCGGAGCGAGCTGGTCAGAGAAAGCAAATTGAGTTATCCCCATTCTGAGGCTTGGAGGACAGCGAGGGCCTTGTGAAAGGCTGTAGCCCGGCTACCCGGTGACTCAGTCAAACTCCCAGAGATCCTCAAAAGAAGAGGCCACACTTGACTTCTAGGGATAAAGCCTCTGGATGCTGAAGCCCAATGAGGGGAAAGTCAGCTTTCTAGAAACTAACGGAGAGATGCTTTTCAGCAAAGTGGAGGCTGAAAAGCCTTTATTCTAAAGCAAAAAGACTAAAAATACTGTCTTTCTTTAAAACTTTAGAATGCTATAAAAGTAAGAGATAAACATGTTCTTATTGTTGAAGCCTCTGTCACTACTGCCCTTACGTACAAGACACAATACAACACGTAAGAGTGAAGTAGGTGAGACGTAGACGCGTCACACAGGGCATCTTACAACATAAGTGTGTGTGTGTGACACACATTAGCCTCACAAATACTTTATGATACACTTACCACATGCACAACAATGGTACGTTCCACTTTCAACAAGCCTCAAGGGAACTAAGACACACACCTGCGCTCCCATTAACCCTGCGAGGCCTGAACCATTCAATAATTGACAGAAAATTCAAATTCTTTGGATTTGGAGCCTTTATAGGTCCCTCTGAACAAACAAGCACTGAAAAAAATAAATTGTGTCTCATATCTGATACATCAGGTCACACAGCTCAAAAAACATTTTTTTTTTCCTAAGCTAACAAAAATATTCCAAAACAAAATCAAGAAATTTGCATTTCCATTCCATAGCTCTTGCGGAGGGCTGACAGACTCATGTATCAAATATGATACGTTCGGCTTTAAAGGGTTAAGATGTGACCACTCCTCTCTATGAACCTCCATGAATCCAACCAAAAACCTGCAGAACCTGTACAGCTTAACCTTCGTGTCGGTGCGTGTGACTATCGCCACGGACACATCGGGCGTGCGATATGTGTTCAAGAATGAGCTGAGCGAACACGCTTTTAGCCCAAGGTGTTCACAGTGGACTGTCACTACCTGATACCAGCACATACAGCAACAGCTGGAAGAGGTGTGGTGAGAAATGTTGAAGCGGTCTAAATTTGGTGAATCTTACTCCAGGCTTTTTCTTTAACTTCTCTGGTGTTATCGAATTCCAGCTGGGCACAAACCACAATGATTCATTTCTCCTCTAAGATCAATTTTCAAACTGTTGACAGTTCTATGTATCGAAAAGGACGCCATCCATATGTCACTACCAAACCAGAGTCCCTGATAGGTCAAAGTTCACCTGGTTGAACTTTCAGCGGCTTTCAAGGGTTTTGTACATAGAGCCGTAAAACAGTCTTAAAAATGTGTGTAGCGATGCATGTTGGCAAGAGTTTTGAACGCAGAAGCACAAAATGCACATAAAGTACACGTGTATATGTAAAGTGGTCATAATTGGTCATTTTCTTTTTCAGCTTTGTGCTTGGATGCAGCACCCTGCAAACAGCCAGTTTCATCAGCAACAACAGTGGAGTCAACAGTTTTATAGTTGTGTGGTGTACTGCAAGCCTCGACTTCCAGTCAAGAATATGACGCAAACCAGCAAGAACATGTTGTTGCAGTTCCTCCAAAGACCACTAGAGGCTGGTTTCCAAAGGGAACAATCTCCCCTTTTCCACTTCTTTAACTCACAGACATAAATTAACTTTCTGATGACACATTTAAAAAAAAAAAAAGTGTTACACACTCCACTGATGACAAACTGTTTTTTTGTCTATTAGAAAAGGGAAGAATATTAACTAGAAAGGCTTTATTTTACTGACTATAATATTGGTTGTGGCTCTGAGATGCTTCACTTTGAACAAATGGTCCGTTTCCTCACAAAGACCAGTTCAGAGTCAGAGGGCAATGCTATAAAACTCCTTCAGCACCGAATCCAGAAAGCCCAGGAGAGACGCCGAACAGCAGCAAGCTGACCTCAAACCAGAACAGCTGCCGTTTTGTTTTCCTTCATGTCTCTTTAAAGTATGAAACACGACACAAATGTAGTTTATTAAATGGACCCTGAACGGGTAGCCTGCCGAGTCTTTGTGGAGAAAAACAAATTCTGTTTGACACGCTGCGTTCAAATGCCAAACACAACACGAGGAAGAGAAAAACGAGGCTGGCTACACTTCATTTGAGCTCCAATCCCTCAGCGTCTTTAAACATTCCTGCTTGCAACAAGGAACTATTCCTCAGTGGATAAATGTTGCAATTAAAATACAAAGAGCTCGGAGTCCAACGCTGCTGGTGTCACATGTTCTGCTAAAAAGACACAGGAGAGAAGTTGTAGCGGTGTTTCACTGGAAGCTCCATGAAATGAAAATCTATTTGCTTCCATGCTGTTTTTTGGATATAAACGCGGTTCTTGGTTAGCTTTAGGGAATCTGGTGGTTTTCTTTAACCTTTGGGGTCATTTCCATTCAAAAACTCCTTGGATGCTTTTAGCAGGGAAGCTTTAAAACACATGCGTGACACATGGCCGATGACATGTGGCGCTACTGATCAAAGAACCCCGTTTATGACCAGAGGCTTGATGGATCAACCCTACACGACCACCATAAACAAACAACCAAATGTGAGAGCGAGAAACTCTTTGTACTTGTTTATATTTGACGTTTTTATGAGGACATTAGAACTTTGTGAAATTGTTTTTGGCCTCGATCTAATTCAAACAAGAAAAGGACGATGTGTTTACAGTGTCAAATCTGCAGGATTTCAGACAGGTAATAGGGGTAAAAATGAGGCAAGAATTATTCCATAACTATTATTCCATTACTAAGAAAACAAAACAGTAAATAATTACTTTGATTTGGACCGTCTGGCAGATTTATTAAATCTTTAAAAGAAATCTCCGATCTTTCTTTTGCCCTGCGGTTATTCTGTCCCACAGCAGTCCTGGACCACAAGGACCAGATCGTTTTAACATTTCTTCTCTCTTGCTGTGCCTTTGAGTGAAAAAATTGACCATGTCACATTCTCAAAAATAACCCAAATTTGCACGTACCCGGTGAAAAAAAAATATGGGCATAGTGAATGTCCTAAAAAGTCATTACTGTGGGTGACACCGTAAAAGAAAAGGGCCCAAATTAACTTATGGGACTCAAAAATAAAAGTTCAAGAACCACTAACGAAACCAAAACTCACGTGATGGGGTGATTTTTTTACATTTACCCACAATATGGTGACAAATGCTTTTGTTTGAGCAAGCTTCACAACATTTCACACACACGCCACCAGCTTAAGCATACAACCACAACAGAAGTTTTGGTGAACTTTGACCTCGGGAAAAGTTCAACAAATTTCGACTCCTCCGAGGGATTTTGATCTATAGCCTCCTAACTCCTCGAGCAACATTAGGAAGTTACTTGGAAAAAAAAAACATAGCGATTTTGAATAGCATTACTGTGCCAAGCTCGCAAAAGAGTTGTTTTCCTGTTGCTCCACACATTTTTTTTACCAGAAATATTGTGAAGATTTAAAATGAATCCCTGAGTCAAGCTGAACAAAACGACATAAAGTGGCTTGCAAAAGTATTCACACCCTTCAACTTCTCCACATTTTCTCACATTATGACCACAACCATAAACATATTTAATTGGAATTTTGGAAACAGTTCAATCTGAATCAGATTAGATGGAGAGCGTTTGTGAACAGCAGTTTTCAGATCTTGCCACAGATTCTGGATTGGATTTAGGTCTGGACTTTGACTGGATCATTCCAACACATGAATATGTTTCATTTTAAACCATTCCATTGTAGCTTTGGCTTCATGTTTAGGGTGGTCGTCCTCTTGGAAGGTGAATCTTCGTCCCAGTCTCAAGTGTTGTTCAGACTTCAACAAGTTTTCCGCCAATATTGCTCTGGATTTGGCTCCATCCATCAACTCTAACCAGATTCCCTGTCCCTGCTGAAGAGAAGCAGACCCAGAGCATGATGCTGCCACCACCATGTTTGACAGTGGGTATGATGTGTTCAGAGTATGTGCAGCGCTTTGCATTTAGGCCAAAAAGTTCCATTTAGTCTCATCTGACCAGAGCACCTTCTTCCACACGTTTGCTGGGTCACTCGCATGGCTTATGGCAAACTGCAAACGGGACTTCTTGTGGTTAGAGCGTGAGGGGCAGATAAAAGCCGCTCAGCCCCTGATGACAGTTAAAAAGGGGGTGACAAGGGTGGGTAGCGACTGAGGACCATACAATGCCACTTGAGGCTCCTTAAAATTGCACCCAGGCACAAATAGCCATGAAGGGTTCGAGCCCATCTTTGAAGCCAACCTTAGCTTGTTTCTTTCTAATCATGCCTGTAAATGGAGAACTCACACCTAAAGACCTGGGTATGGATCCAATAGCTGTCTCCTCTCACACCTGTCTACAACATGGACATTTGCAGCAGCCAGCTTTCTCAAAAAACAACAACACACTCCTGCTGGCGCACAAGCAGACACCAAATAGTGGCCTGTACTGGCAAAACCAATTAAATGTCCATATTTTACAAATAGCAACGTGCTGCAAAGCCACTTCTGAAAGCTGGTGTCGACCAAAGCCAAGCAAAAAAGCTTGTATTAGCACCATGGTTACCACTCAGGCCAATTCCTGGAGCAACCTCAGCCATGGGAAATGGGAAGATGGGAAATCCATGGGAAAAAAACAGGAAGTGTTGCATGATAAACAACAACACTGTCTCCCATAACCTGCTGAGTTCAGGTCACTCACTAGTTAAAGATGAGTTTTGACAAAACAAAAAAAGGTTTTACCGACTTTTGGGATTGTTCTTTCACCATCAGATGATGATGTTCTTCCAGAACTTCACTTATGTCAGGTTAGTTTTAGTCCAGAACAGCACGTTTTCCCGTTTGTTCTGACGCCTCTGCTTTTTAGATGGACTTTCTTATTATCCTTTTCACAAAATAATAAAGTGTTTGTATTTAAATAAAATATAAAATGCTAATAATATTAATAAATAAAATGATAAAAATAAAGCACAGATTACAATACTATTCATTGCACTTTTCAGTGGTCAAATGTGCTTGTGTGGAGAGTGTAGTGTAAATACAGTGTTATTAGCAAAAAGGCTACTTAAAATGAATTATAAGATTTAAGTTCTTTTATTTGTAGCTGCATAATTTTCATTTGAAGCCAAGAACAATCCAACCTATTGTTTTAGACAACACCATGATCACTAAAGTCATTTACTCATGTGGAAAAAATTAGGCGCCGGAGTATTTTAGTTCTACTTTGTAAAGAGTTGGCTCACATATTGATGCAGTTGAGGGGCCCTTCAAAATCCTTTATTCATGCATGAAAGTATTTGTGCTAATCACTCCCACCTTATGAAGTAGAAAGGTAATCTACGCTGCAACCGAATGCTTCCAGACAAACGGGGCAACTGTCTTTGACCACCAACACATAATACGATGTCATTTGGGCTGAGCGGAGGTCTTATGTCACAGGCACGCACCGGCCAAAAAAGACACACAGCTGTGAGCTGGCATAGCCAAACGGAGAGCAGACGTAGCAGAAGTCCCACAGCTGCTCAGCAGATGTGGCCCCGCAAGACACAAAAGTCCACATGGACCGACAGCACAACCGCTCCTTGTTTTTCCTCAAACACGCCTTCGGAAGTTAGGCAAATGACGGCATTTCCTGCATGTGGGCGTGTCTCTTATATGTGTTTTTAAGATGGCATTGTAGAAGTGCTGGTAGGGTCGTGGACATCTGAGGGAGTTGTCTGCGACGATTATTCTCAAAGCAACAGCGGATGTCATCCGTGGAGCTGCAGATATCTGTGAAACTCATCTGACAGGAAACACCAACTCTGACTCTAAATTTAAACTGAGGGGCTTTCTTTAACAAACATCTGATGACTCACTGGGATGATGACTCATCCGTTATCCGCTGTGACAGATTCTGCAAAAAGGAGCTTTTCGGAAAATAGAAGACTTATTTTTTTTCCCCTCAAAAAATAAAATAAAAAAGAGTTTACAAGGGGATTTCTAGACTAAATGAGCCATGACAAAAAATAATAGTAAACAAACAAATAAAGACTTCATCCATCCATCTGTTTTCCAAACCAGCTCAAAGACCCAGTCTAATCATCTTCTGATCTGTTTTCAGTGTTCCCAGGGATCCTTTCGTGATGTGAATGAGACTCTTTATTTTTATCTTTGTTTAAATGTGTCTTTAAAGGTGAACTCAAGCTATAGTTTACAGATGACACTCTGTTGTTGTCAGGGTTGACGTGTGAACACAGATGCAGACGACACTCGTAATACAAAGTCTCTCGTTTAATTGAGAAAGGTTCACAAGAAACTGAACACAAACTCATGAAGGTACAAAAGACCACCCGACAACCAGTGCAGGGGAGACGAAGACTTATAACAGGAGGAGGGGATGAGGTAAATGGAAACAGGTGTGCCAATAAGGAGGGAGAGAACACAGGAAGTAACAACCAGCAACAAAATAGAACAGGAAGTGGAACCCAACAAAAAAAACAAAACAAATGTCCTGGGTCCATAACCCCACCGTTGTTACTGACAGTGGTTCTGTGTTTTATCACCTGTTTCCTTCCCCAAATTAGGATGAGCGGTTTTACAACATATGGTCACACTTTATAATAATCATCTGTTATAGCTAGCTAACAAATCAATCCTAAACTGTTAATTATTGAGTTATTAATGATTTGTTACTTATATATTAATACATACATTATTAATTAGTAGTATGTCATGAAGAAGCTGGGATGTTATTTTAAAGTTGTTGCTCTTCCTCATTTCTTAACAGTTTGTAAATGAGGATCATTTCAACTCACCCTAACCCCACATTTATACATTCTTAACAACATTCTAACTGTTAGCTGTTATTTAACAAGTCATTTTGTGCATGCTGCAAGACAGATACTGGCAAGAAGACTGCATGTGTGCACGAGGATGCTAGCAGCTGCAGTGCTGAGATGTCGAGCATGACAGTAGGATGATACGTGTTTATGACATATAGATTGTCGGGAAAACACTGAGAAACAATGTGTATCATGTTAAAAGTGGTTTTAACCAGCCTGCATTCACCACATTTCAATAAGTTGCTGTGTCTCATCGTTGAACTACAAGCTAGCTTCTAGGATGAGGTCACAGCAGTGTGTGCTGCGCAACGAGACACAGTAAGAAACGTTTTCAGCTTAAAATAAATGTTCTAACAAGTCAACAGTTGGACCAGTTGTTTCCTCTTTGATAACACGATTATCAGTTCTTTACATTTGTCTGCGGCTCACCGGTCGCTTCATTCCTAATGCTTTTACATCACGGGACTCTCAGCTACGGTGGCTGTTTTGGTCCAGTTATTCCGCTCCCGGAGCGTTTTGTATTCAGACTGAGGAATCTCAGAGCAAACAGAACCTCAGTGAGATTGGAAACGAACCAAGACCACCTCTAAAGATGGGTCAGAGAGCGGTTCCTGCATTCAGACGTATTCAGACTGAACACTTGTTCTGGATTATCGGGGGAAACAAACTCTGGTTCACTTCAAGCAGACCAAATGTGTCCAGTCTGAATACGCCCTAAAACAACTTTGAACTTGATCCACATTGCTTCTCCCAACAATCTATACGTCAGTGACACTTATCAGTGAACGTTCGTCAGTGTGGTCTCCTCAGTAACCGCCTTACAGCATGTCTCCACCGTACCAAAGCAGCAGTAAAAAGGGTTGTACTTGGCGTTGATACAGACCTTCAAAATTGATCAGAGAAATCTAAAGTTTAAATAAGTGAACTATCCCGACAAGGATAGCAAAGCGCAGAAGTTTCATTATTCTTTCTGTTGTTGCTTTGCCCTATGATAAACATTCCTGGCCAATGACTGAAGAGGTCTTTAGTCACATGGTTTTGTTTACAAGCTTTGGTTTGAAGAAAAAAAGTCCAGCAGACTGCAGTCTGAACACAGACCAAATTCAAAGACTTTTCCAGTCTGGATACATCCTAAAAGCTCTCTTTTTCCTGTCATTCTAACCAGCCACCAATCATAAAGCAAACAACAAAACAAGACACTGGGTCAGATTAATTAATACAAAAATCATTTCTGAAGTTATCGTGGACTGAATAGAGCGATTGACATTGAAAAGATTGTAAACAAGATGCACATAAATTACAGACCCACTCCAATGAAAATTGTGTTTTTAACATATTCTTGTAGCATTTTACAAACGATGGAGGACATGTAGCTTAAAACTGTGTTTTGTGAGTATTTCTTTGTCTAAATGGTTGTGAATCAGATCAGATTTGTGACATAGAAAACACGCTGGGCCGGCCGCGAGCTTTCAGCGAGGGGGTGGGGAAGGGGGGCAGGTTGCTCCGTGCCAGTGGTCCCGCCCACAACTCAGAGGTGAATTTCTGATGAACTCCTGCCTCTTTGCAGAAACTATGTTGGCTAAAAGCGACATAATCAAAATAAAAGATCAAAATGCTTTTATGACTAATACCATGCCACTGTAAAGTCAAAGGTCACCTCATACAAAACGTGGAATTTCTAAGGGGAGACTTGGATGAAACTTATGGGATTGGTGTGTTTCTGTGGCTCAGGTTTCATGAAAACAACAGAAACGGGTTTCCAGGGAGGAACATGTGAACAGCTTCTGCATGGACTGCCATGCCTTGTAAGGATCTTTCTCTGCTTTTCACGCAGCAGTTGGCTTTAGTCATCTGAAGATTCTCAAACACAAGAGTCTGGCTCTTGGAGGCTATTGGAAAGTGACTTTCCGTCATCAATATGGAGAGCTTCTGGGAAAGAGTGAGGGGTTTGAAGTACGTCAGCCCCAGCTGAACGCTGCAGGGCTCTTGTGCCCTTCTACCTTTTCAAGAAAGGGACCCCATCAAATCTCTTTGCTCTCAGTGCAGTTCAATAGAGTTTTCTAAAAAAAACTGAAATTCTTTAAAAGGCCTTCGCCCTGACAGCCCAGTTCCCGACATGAGATCACAACAGTTAGAAGTTTAGGCTGTAAAATCCTGGAATCTGTGCTTCCTCTTTGTTTGTCAGTGATGTCTCAATGGTTTACAGGTGTTTTACTGAGCACATCATTGAGGCAGACTGTCTAGACTTAAAAAACATACCTCTGTGATTATGGGATGGAATACTTTTCTAAATGCAGCTAGCCAAAAGCATTTCTCCTAAATTTGGAGAAATGTTCATTTTTCTCTTCTTGTTAAAGGAGAAAATGAGGCAGTTTTGGGTCTGAGATGGGACGTGCTGCTGCGGGCCACGGGAATTAAAGGTACATTCACACCAAACGCAATTCCCGCGGCCCGCCCCTCTCTTGCAAATTCACTGCTCTCCACGCAGCCAAAATGTCTTCTCTAAACTCACCGCCTCATTCGCGTGTGGGAGGAGCTAGCAGCTAATGTTGTTGATCACTACATGAAGCTTTGTCTGAATTTCATTTCCAATGCATGGAAGACACGGATGATGTTTACAGATCAGCTTTTTTCTTTCGAAGAGCTCTACAAAAACATCGGTGATCACATCCATGTAGATCGCGGTCCATAAATGAGAAATGAACGAATAAATAAACCATCTACCCACAAAAAATAGTAAACACTGCTTTGAACAAATCTGTGTTTGTACCATTGTACCATTCCAGATGTAACTTGATTTGAATCTAAGTCTTATTGTGTTTTACTTTTTAAATATATCCTTGCATTTTATAAAGCATAAAAAACACAGCATTTTAAAAATAAATTTTTATGAACATCTTTTTAAAACCAACAAGAACATTTAAACTGAAGGTTTCATAGAGTACATTTATTTGTGCTAACTATGTATTACTAAAAAAACCCATGGCTGTAAAAATACATTTTTAATCCAAAGAATGATCCTGATGTTTGTAATTCATATTTATAATAACGTGTGTTCAGTAATTTAGACGAAAAAAAGGAAAAAAGATTCAACAAAATGCGAAGGCAGGTGCGGGATTCGACAACAAAAATTACAACTCATGTGGACTAACCACAGTCACCACAAGACCAGCTGACTGACACAAGGGTTTCTCACTTTATAAAGACAGCTACCAACAAAATGCTAAGTAAAGGACTCGCTCGGGTTATCACAAAAGGATTTGTTCATCCATGGATTTTCCTCGTTTTTAAACAGGAATCATGTTTCTGTTGTAATAGCATGTTGGTTGTGTGTTTGAGCGCTTCAAAATGACAACTTCACATTATTTTAGGTGTTTTATGTGAGTCCGTGATTGGTTGACACAGAGTGGCGACCTTCCCAGAGTTTAGATTTTTTTTACTCTGGCTCGCCACGCCCGCCACAGAATTTGCACCGCGTCGCTCAATTCATGCTGTTTTCAAAGTTTCGCGTCAGCTGCTCAATTTGCAGAACCTCAAGTCACGTCTAAACCTTTGACTTTACATTGAAACTGGTCGCCTCGGCTCGCTGTGTGATCATGTCAGACAGTTCTCTTACCAGGTAAATTATTAATATATATTATTGACATTAATTGTTAGACCCCCAGCACTTAAGTAGTGGTGAGTTTCTTTCGAACAGCGTTTCTTATAGATTCAAATTTTGCAAAGCAAAACTGCTAAACGTGTAAAAACCGCAAAAGAGAAGGACACCAAAAAACACCTGATGAAGCTGAATATTTCTATACTCAATTGGCTGACATAGTTAAAAGTGTGAACCTTTTTTTTGCTTAACTCTTTAACAACAAACTGTGGGTGTTGCCTAAATAAACCCCGACTGCTTAAACTACCGTGAATCTTTGACAGCTTTCACGGTAACCTCATGCCAACGGGTTCTAACGCGGAGAAAAGCGTTGTGTTTGCAAAACAGGGCAACGCTGCTTTTCTCCATGTCAGTAATAGCTGGTTTACATTGACTGTGTGAACACTTCACTACTGTAAGGTGCTGCATTACGGCATAGGACTGCATTTTTCCGCTTCAGAATCTGCTGGCGTTACGTTAATGGCGTAAACGGTGGAAGAGTTACCGTGGTTGAAAGACTGTCAACACTAGAGCTACAACTCTGGTGTTAAAGGGTTAAAAGTCTTAC
This sequence comes from Adrianichthys oophorus, assembly GCA_036245035.1. NCBI lineage: Eukaryota > Metazoa > Chordata > Actinopteri > Beloniformes > Adrianichthyidae > Adrianichthys > Adrianichthys oophorus. Next base: position 1,319,293 of record BSAI01000191.1, on the reverse strand, counting down.
AGAAAGGTCAGAAGAGGATGTCACTGAGTGGGAATGCTTCTCCATATAAAACAGGTGTGTATTTCAAGGCTCAGGGTGTGTAAACTGCCCAACAGTGTGTTGAAAAAGGTCAGAAGTGGCGTCGTACCTGCTCCACTCTGATTTCATACTCTCCATTCAGCTTCTTCCCCCTGAAGTACTTTGCCCTGCAAGGAAATAAAAAGAGACATGATGACTGACCAAAAACAACAAATCCAACATCTGCACAGATTCAGGAACGTCCTGTCTACATTATATCCATTCAGTATGTAAAGACTCTTCGTGGAGTTTGGAGCACATGTTCTTCAGATTCCTCACAGTCAAAACATCCCAAAAATACCTTTTTGTTTATCTCATTGAAGGCCAGCTTAAATTTCAGCAGACCTTCAAACATCCCGAACACACCCGTTGTCTGTGTCACAGGTCTTGGTTAAGCTGAATTCTTTGGTAAAGAGCAAAATGTCGTTGCTTTTCTCTGGTTTTGAATGAAAATATTTCAGTACTTGATTTTGTTAAATCTTTTTTAAATATAAATATATACTTGCGTTAGCAGCAGTTTCTCATAAATGAACAGAACAGTCAACTTTTTACCGAGCCTGAGATTCTGACAACACAGGAACATTACACCGGAATGTCTTTTTTACTGGAGCCATCTGTTCATAAAAACTTTCTAAAGGGTTGACCCCCCAAAAAGGAAAATAAATAAATAAAGAGATTATCAGGTGTTTTTAGTCATTCGAGTTCCTTGTTTCATTGTTTGGTCTTAATAGCTTTGTTGAAATCCTCTCAGTACAGATCCTTCATAAGTGTGGAGCAGGTACCAGTCTGCCTTTGGCTTCGGGCTGAAGCTGACGGTCCAGGCACACCCTCAGAGGTCTTTGGTTACTGGAACAGTGTTTGGTATTTTAAAGGCCTTTGAACCGATGTTTCCATTTGGGGCCTTTTTCTCACTACAAGCCAATCTTACTGCATTAGTTTGTCTCCAGTGGAGGAAACACATACTTGATCCCTTGCTAATCTTGTAGGCTTGCCCACCTAAAAACAAAGTGACAAACTGTCATCCTAATGGGAGCTTCATTTTAGAAAAAGAAATTCTCAAAGAAAATAAAGAAACCCACTTTAAAGAATATATATATATGTTTATTTGCATTTTATTGAGTGAAATAAGTATTTGTTCCCCTGTTAACCATGAAGAGTTCTGGTTCACACAGAGCTGCTAGAGTCTCCTAATGAACTGATCACCTGAACTGAAGACACTGTTTGAACGGATCACCTAGAGAAAGACACATGTCCATGGAATCAGACTCCAAACTCTCCAACAGGGAAAGACTAAAGAGCTTCAGTGGATTTAGGGGAGAAGATTATAGACCTGCACAAGACCAGAATGGACTACAAAACCATCAGAACGAGCTGGGGGTTAAGGGGAGAACTGTTGGTGCAGTTGTGCCAAAACACAAGAACATGAACATCAGTCCACCTACAGGTCTGGGGTTCCAAACCAGATCTGACCTGGTGGGGTTTCCATGATCAGGAGAACAGGCAGGAGTTAGTTGAGTTCCCAAATGTAATCTTGTTTTCTCACTATTTGTTTTACTTTTCGAAATTGTTGTTGTGATCTTTGAAATGTTTCATTTAATTTTCTTTTCTGACCAGTTTTTCGTTTATTTATTTCGGGTTTCTGAACTTTTGTTTTGATTTCTAAAATTTTATTTTGTTTTTTATATTATTTTTTTTGCTTTTCTAATGTCGTTGTTATATTTAAATTGTTTCGTGTCAAGTGATTTGTGAATGTGATTTGCACTTCAGGGCCACCATAAAACTGGGATCCCTGTCCTTTTACCCTTCTTCTCGGTGAGGAAAACCTGTGAAAAGAAACCCTATCATGGGGGGAAAAACCCGCGCGTTTCCTCCTCTGTATGCTTCCTCTAATGTCGGTTCTTGAATGTTCTTCACAAAGCCATGAAAAACATCTTGCAGTTGGACTCAAAGGTAGGATCTCTATAGAGTTTGAAAACTGTGTGAATCTAACAAGTATTGTGACACACAGCAGAGTCCAAAGCTTGCAGGGTCGATGGGAAAGAGCGACTGGTCCGTGTTCAAAGGCGTAAAAAACGATGAACATGAGCTGTACATGCATCCAAAAGAAAACATCCACTCTCCTAATCAGGCTCACACCCAAAACACAAACATTCTGAACCCCAACGGTTCAATCTTTTCTTTCCTGATGCTAGCAGAAGAGTATGAGTCACTGGCTGTGTGCATGAAAGCAGCCACCCCCTCACTGTTTTCTTTTCCTGTTATCTCTCATTCTTTTAGCATTCCAGTCCAAAAAAGGAAGCTTTTGGTGATATTATTGTTGATATTGAAATGAATTTGTATTTATTTGTTAGGCTTTATGTGTACTGTTTGATGGGCTTAACCTTAAAATGCAACAAAAAAGATTTGTAAATAAAAACTTGAAATTCTAATTCATTTAAAAATGACTAATACATCTATTTAACAAGCCTAACAAATCTACAAGCTCTTTTCAATACATTTATTGCAATAATATTGCTTTCTGCTTTCGTGAAATACTTGCTCATGTAAATTATAGCAAGACAAATTAAACTGAACTTTATTTTGAAAGGTTTTGCCAGAGGTATGGGGAAGCATTGAGTAACAGCAGATCCTAGGAACATTTATTTTTTTGCTTTTAAAGTCGGTTTTATTAACTCTTTAGTTTTGGTTTCTCACTAGAAGGAAAAAAGTTTATGTGGGTGTTACGCCCCAGTCGTATTTGGGTTTGGTTTTCCACTGGTTTGGTTTTCCACTGCAGCAACTGTCTCCACTGCAGCAACTGTCTCTCCTGCAGCAACTGTCTCTCTTGCATCAACTGTCTCCACAGCAGCAACTGTCTCTCCTGCAGCAACTGTCTCT
>BSAI01000191.1:1299133-1316349 GCA_036245035.1 Adrianichthys oophorus | reverse complement strand
ACCGCAGCAACTGTCTCCACCGCAGCAACTGTGTCCACCGCAGCAACTGTCTCTCCTGCAACAACTGTCTCCCCTGCAGCAACTGTCTCCACCGCAGCAACTGTCTCCACTGCAGCAACTGTCTCCACTGCAGCTTGGCGCTCTTGTTTGCTTGTTGTGTACTTTGTAGTTTTGTTTTCAGGTCCACTCTGTCTTTAGTTTGTCTAGTTATGCTTTTGCATTTATAGGGGTGAACTTCCATGTTCTTTCGTGCACATTTTTTCCTGTTTATGTTAGACCAGGAAGGTTAGAGTTTTGTCATTGCTTTCCCTTTTCTTTCATTTACAGGTAAGATTTCTATGTTTACATAGGTGGGGTTTTGTTTGTCATCTTGGCCTTGGTTCCCCGTGAAACCTTTTGCTTCACTTTTAATTTATTGGTGGTTGTTTATATTTGTGTAAATAAATGTAATGATTTTAACAAATGGCTGCAATATAAAAAAGAGTGAAACACTTCAGGGGGTCTGAATACTTTCTGTACCCACTGTATATCAATGTACTTATTTACAGCCACTTGTAAAAGATTGGTTAAATAGGGACCACTGGAATTTCCAAACCTGGGATTGGACAGAGGAACACCTGGGGGAAAAAATAAATGAAAGGGAAGCGTACGCCCATACCAATTAGTAGAACAGGATCAAAAGGCAGATTATAATGAACAAATAACTGATACAAGTATTGAACTGACTCAGAAAGGTATGAGATAACCTTTAAGTGTTTATAGTCCAAGATTCTTCAGCAGTGGCAAACAAACCTTGAATGAAGTGTAGGTCAGATTATTCTTGTCTGTATTTTTATGGTCTTACGGCAATCTACTTCAACATAGAGCAGGATAAGAGGACGAGCTGACGATCAGCCAAGACAAGCAGCCCTGTTGGTTAAATCAATCAGAGCTCCACAGTAATGACCATTGTTCCCCCAGGACTTCAAGGCAGATGATATTTACTGTTATGAAACTGAACAAGTGTCATGATTACTGAAAGGATAGCTCCTACTGTTATGACACAAAAGTCGTCACTTAGTCAGAGGCATGCTGTTACTTAGAGGCAGAATGAAAGTCCATAGCATTTAATCTGATGGAAAAAATCCCTCCCTAAGAGCTCAGTCATCCAAAGGTAGGTCAGAGCAGAGCCACTGATCCTCCACGTTGAGAGAAGGCGGCTGAAGAGGCTCAGGGATCTTTTCTGGATGTCTTGTCCTGGGGAGGTGTTCTGGGAATGTCCCACCAGGTGGAAAACCCAGGGAAAAGAGACTACATCTGTCAAGTGGCTTGGGAAACTTGGGATTCCCCCAGAGGAGCTGGAGGAAGTGGCATTTCCAGCTTCTCCAGAAAATCTGGGCATCTTTGCTTAGACTGCTGCCCCCACAACCTGGCCAGGATAAAAAAAAGAAAATGGATGGATGGATGTTTTTCCTCAAATTTGCAGAAACCAGAACAACCAACAATTACTTTTATTTTTACTATGGTGTCAACATTTAAGACAAGAGATGAGTTTTAGGAAGGGACATGGTGCTCTCAAACTGGACCATTCGATCTGTCCCAGAATTAGCTTTGTCTTGTGTTTCATTTGACAACTGTGACAGCTCACTTAAGCCCTGCTCCAGACCAAGTGAGAGATTTGTGTTTCACTGAAGTTGTGGTCTTTTTACAGAGCGGCCACACCCAACGACTCTGTTATGGAGATTTCAATAGGAGAGACGTGTACTTTGGTATACACATCCTCTATTCCTGCTAATGAAAGAGCCGTCCACTTGCAGGAATGTGGGTGTTCTACCTGAATAATACAACTGTGGACTGAACCCAGCATCACTCAGACTGATGAAGCCACTTGGTGAAACGTTTAAAGTTGCCATGACTCAACTTTGAGACATCACGTGAATAAATTAGAACCTTCACCAACAATTACTTTAGAAGCTAACTTTTAGTTGCATTATTGCATTATTTCAATTTCAATTTTATTTCTAAAGGCCAATATTACAACACAGTTGTACATAAAGGTCTACGGCCAAAGACAGGAGTGCAGACGATCCACCTGGAATCTGGAATCTCTCCCGCTCCCCCGGAGGGAAGTGGGAAAGAGGGACAACACATGAATCACACTGCACCAAACGGAAGCATAAAGAACTAAATAAAAACTAATACTATTATTATAAAGGCCAAAGGACTGTCCAGAAGTTCAAGGAGTAGTGAAAGAAAACAAAAGGAAGTGAAATCTATACATTTATGTTGAACAAAAAAATAAAGTCCGCAAGAAGAAGAGCAAATCATGAAAAACTTGGAAAATGAACATAATTTTTTGAGTAAACCATAATGCTTGATCAATATGTGGTAGAGGAACAATGGTACGGGCCTTTTTCCTTCATGCCTATTCTTTGCTTGGACAATCTCTTCCCTAATTGATAATTACACAATCAAAGATCATTTAGTCCACTTAGAGTAAAGCCAAACCAAGCAGATGGGAACGCTTCCTGCATTCAAATAAGAATCAAAGATTTGTCGTGGTTTTGAGGAGGATTAGAAACACTGCGCTATCCTGGAGGGAAGGGCATTTTAAGAAATGTAGTTTCTTGATTTTCAGGAAAAAGAATGGATTATTGTTAATTTTTTAAATAAATGTATGTCTAAAAAAGGATTGTATGATGGTGTAGTGGTTAGCACTCTCACCTCACAAAAAAAATGAGTCCCACCAAGTCAAATCCCACCAAGGTCCTTTCTTTGTGGACTTTGCATGTTCTCCACATGCATGCAAACTCCAAACTCTGGCTTCCTCTCAAAGTCCAAAAATAAGCATCATAGGAAGTTATAAATAGTCTCTTAGGCATGTAGGTGAATGTGTGTGGTTGTCTGTCTTTGTGTGGTCCTGGAATGGACTGGGGAACTGTCCACGATGAACCTCACCTACTTTCTCTTTCGACAGCACTCAATTGCAATCTTGGTTTCAAACCAATGAGGTAAAAGACAGCGCTCCCTGCTGTTTAAAAGGAAAGAGTAAAATCAGCCCATACTACAAAACAGAGACTTGTTAAATGAAGTCCAACCTTTCAATACCATCAACAACTTTTAAAGAAAAAAATGAGTAATTGATGATCAATGAATTGTACTCGTCCCTAGACTTCTGTGAGCTTATGTTTTGCTATCTCAATAGCAGAGGATCAACTGACCACATGAGTGAGGGATAAAAAGTTTACAAAAGAATACAAAGACAACCTCAAAGTAAAAAAAAAACTTTAAAATGAATCCTTACATGTACGTGTATAGTGGGGTTTGATATTTGAAGCCACAAATTAACACATACAATGAGCTTCAGTGTTTCAGACTTGCAGTGATCAAGTTGACTGCTAACGTTTGATAGTCAAACTTAAAGTCTGAACCAATACATTAGGACCAAAAAATAAACGTATAGTCTCATCCTCATGTTAAAGAATCCCAGTCTGGAGAGATGATCCAGAGGCTTCAACAAAACTATTTCTGTCATCTCATTCTTGGGACTTAAGGCCGTCTGAGTGATAATGAAGCCAAGAAGACTCATTATCATTTCAACAAAAAAGGATCAACTGATCTGAGCATTCCCAGCATAACAGTGAAACATGAGAATGGAACTGCGGCCTCTGGGAAGACCTAAAAGAAGGGAGCAGAGGAAGACACTTGGGTTGTTTCCGAATTCATTCACTACGCACTATATAGTGCACAATATAGCACTTTCGCCATTTTGTAGTGGTGTCTGAATCCAGAATTCCAAAATCAAGTGCACTAGAAATTTCCCAGAATTCTCAGCCAAAAAAAGCAGTGTGCATTGATGCTCACTACATTAGTAAATATAGTCCAATGCATTGCACTAGAATGATTTTGAAAATGGTGGAAGCAAGTTGCGCAAGGAAGATGACCAATAAATGTAAGTATTTGTTGTAAAATATCATATCGGTACATTTGTAATATGATATATGTCATATTCAGTAATTATTTTAGTGACAACGATATTCTTCTGCAGCTTATCAATTTTGCTAACACTATCGCTTTGCTAACGCTATCATCTTGCGCTGAAGGCGGAAATATTCAACGTAGTAGGTAGTAGATAAGAAAAGGAGTGATTTCTACCTGCAGTCAAAAGTTGCTAAGACATTTTTAAAATGTGTTTCCATATGTAGTGAAAGACGAAGACAAAAAATTTGATCCGCTTGCGGATGGCGAAAGAGAGCCTGTTATCAGGCAAACGCTTCGCCTCAGCAGCCGGGTTGGAGTAAGTTTACAGCTCAGATGTTTATTCATTTATCATTAAATTGTTAATCATTGTCATATTGGGGTAAATGTTTTTGTTTTTACTTTCTATTTAGAGCAGTAAACTAGTAAAAAAAATGTAATTTCATTGGATTTATTAAATAAATCAGCAAAAAAAAAGATTCGTAAGTATTTCTTTAAATATGAGCAATTTTTAACAATCTCCAAACTATTTTTATAAAAACCATCAAAGGTAAATATTTACAATTTCATTTTATATTTAACATTTCCTTTTTTTTGCATGTTAACAATAATTGTGGTCCTGAAGAGCCATTTGTCTGAGAGTTGGAGCTGACAGGAAACCAGAGATTTGTCCTCGCAGACTGACGCCACTTTGCTCATCCTGCTGGTTCCTGGTGTTGTTGTCCTTCTGTGGCTCAACATCTGTGGCTCCAAGCAGACCCCTTCACTGATGCTCTGATCATCACTGATGGTGCAGGATGGAGCTGAATTATTCTAACTGCAAAGGTTGGCTTTACTTCCAATGCCTCTAGAAATATTGCTCTCCATCTTGCGCGTGTCCTGGTGTGGTGTCGGCTGTAACGAGTCTCAAACACATTCCTCCCGGGTTCCCTGTAGGGTGTCAGCAGCGTGATGGGATGTGCAATGGAATCCTTCAGGTGGGTGTTTGACAAAAATAGAGCTGTTACGCAGAACCCATGAATCATGGACTGATCAAAACCAGCAGCGACTAATGGCAGTTCATCCATACTGGGAACCAGCATGACGCTGCGCTTTAGCTGGAGGATGTGGTTTGCTGTTCTGTGGACAATGTCACTCACAGTGGAGCGTGGCATGTCAAAGGTCCTGGCTAACACACGGTAAGATGTGTAACGCTAAAATGTAACATTAATCAATGTATTTGTGAAATTAGGTTTTACATTTAGAAAGTTTCTGTTTGTTATGATGGCTTACATTACTTTATAAAGTATTTATGAATGCTCATGCTCTTTATTTGTTTGGGTTTTTGGATTTTCATATTAAAATAAAAATAAAACAGTGATGGACTAGTTATTTGTCAGTTAATTTCTGAGCAAAAACAGTAAGTTTCTTCATAAAAATGTATGTAGTTTTATTTTTTATAAACCAGCCAGGTTTTTCATCATCAGAATACAGTACATTCATAAAGAGTCTTCGTAATGTGTTCACATTTATTAGGTTTTCACTTTGGAAATGACGTGATAATTGTTGATAACGCCACATAAACAACACCCGAAGAAGAACAACGACCAAAAAGTACTGAGCATGGTGTCAGAATTGCTTTTAAAATCCAGGGCTCTATATCGTCCCACACTATATAGTTTTTTAGTAGTGATGGAGGAACGTATGAATTAGGACACAGCCACTGTGTCATGTTTCACACCACAGCTCTTATCTGGTGTTCCTCTGATCATCACCAACACCTGTGTTCCTCTGCATATAAAGCCCTCACACAGATCCATCACTGGTCAACCGAGCATTAGTACAAGATACTCTATGAGAAGTTCCATTATAGCTTAGCATCCAGCTAGCAGACAATAGCTTTATGTGTTAGATTGATCTCTACTCTTATGGATTGATTATTGATCTATTAGGCTTAGATCGAATAATTGATTTTATCAACACAGCCCTACTTAATTGTGTTACATAACTACACGGCATAATATGTAGCATGCTGTGTTTTATCACTGCTTACGTCTACGACCTGGCTGTCATCCTGATAACACGTTTAAGACAGAGAGCAATGCAAAGGTCACAAGAGCGAAGATTATTCATAAAAAAAATATATTTAAAGTCTAAAAAAAAAGGGAAAAATCCCAAAATAAAAAAAATCCAAAAGTAAATCCAAACAACTTTTTGTGGAAAAATGGGCCTTTAACCCTTTGACATTGTTTCACCTACTGTAAATCTTCAATCATTTACTCAATCAGCATAATTCCCATGGATTCTTCAGTGGAAAAGAAGCCTTGGCCTGGTGTTCAACACTTTACGGTTGTGAACTAATAGGTCATGAAGATAAAGATCATTAGATATGTCTTTCATGCTAGTTAGCATTAGCCCAAATGAAAGTGACTATTAGCACTCATTTTTTTCGTTCAGTCAGGGCTGAACTTCTTTTTTTTTTTGGCCGCACAGACCTGGAGAAAAGGTAAGGATTACGGTTACGCGTCAAATGCCAAATGGTTCCCGAGTTGTGTTTGTCGATTGCTGCGCTCCGTGCTCTGGGTGAGTGGCAGCTAACATTAACTACGTACGACCAGTAACATTTAACCTTGGACGCACTTAAAATACGTGCGGTAATGCAGCAATCTGCATATTGGCTTCATGTATTAGGTGTCACCAATCTTGTTAACTCCAAATACGCCGCTATTTCCACGTAAACAACATAACCGGAAATGATAGAGCGGTCAAAGGAGAAAGTAGGTGGTGCACATAGTCCGTTCCTGTTAGGATCCCGGTGTTGCTGGAGCCTGTCACACACAAACGTCAAATAGGAACAAATAAGTTGTAAGCAAAACAAACTTTTTATCTAATTATAAGAAAATACTTTTGTGAACAATTGACTAATGATTGCATAGCGGAACCTAAAATGTCCCAACTAGGTTGTCATTAAGGCATGAAAGATTGTTGACGGGTCGAAGTGTAACAGGCACAGGAAGAGTTTTGCCATGTGTTTGACAAACTCTTTTTTTTTTTTTTTACAAAATAAAAGTCTGAAAGATGTAACCACTCCAGTGCCAGTGCAGAGACATGGCTTTGCTAATCATGTGAACTACATGAAGCCTTATTCAAAAGCAGTTCCATCACGTTGAAATGTTTGCACTGCAGTTCATGAACTTTTGCCCTCTTCTTCAGGCAGCGATTAACAAATCCCACGAGAATTTTATGCTTGGTACAAGTGTGTGGGCTTCCTGCTCGCTCAGGAGAAACAACACAGAGTTAAAACCCTCTTCATGGACTCAGAGCAACCAGACGATCTCACGGCACTCTGTTAAGTATACGAAGATGTAAACACTTTACCAGAGCAGGACTGAATTGAGTAATCAGATTCTCATATCATTCAGAATGCAGTGCAAACAGACTGACAGCTACTTGGCAAAAGGTCCAGCATGACGGACGGAAAAAGAGCCAGGGAAAGAGAGGGACACAAGCAAAGAAAAGGAGGAATTGTTGGTGGTTGCAGTGATGCTCTCAGTGCTGTGTACTGCTATTGTGCATCAGTCACTGCTGGAAGCCAAGGCTGTCAGGACGGAGCAGGGGTTTCCCAAGAGACTCCAGCCTCTCTGCTGGAATGACCAGGAGGAAATTCAGCCCCGACGGGGCGAGGGCTGGAGGCATGGACCTTAAAAGTAAGAGCTTTTGAAAGAGGATGATGACTGACCTACAAGACATCATGGACAAAAGCAAGGATTGGAACAAGAATAGAAGGAGATTTGACTTTAACCAAACAACTTACTGTCTTAACAGTGTTGCAGTGTTGTCTTACACCAAACCTGATGCTGCCTTCACACCAATGCAATTCACATGTCAATTTGCTGTGAACACCTTTCCTTCCACACATTTGTCCAAAAATGTGTTCATAAACTTGATGCTCCAAACGAGTGTGAGAGGAGCTACCGTCAAAAGCTTTTAGCCTCATCGCTACATGGAAGCTTTGACTGTATATCTCATTTAATGCATGGAGGATCCAGATGATGATGAGAGATCAGGTTTGTTTATTTTTAGGAGCCCTACAAAGGCGTCGGTAATTAAGCCATCAACATCACGGGCCAAAGCCAAGTCCCTTATTGGCTGACGTCAGGTGTCTTCTTTGCCTAAATTCTGATTTTTAAACTTCATGGCACCCAAATCACAGCTGCCAAAACACACTGCTGCCAGACCAACACTCCGATTGCACCTCGGGACCTCTGATCACGTCCTAACATTCAAACTGGAGGCCACCAACACGGCAGTCGCATTCCGTGTGACTGTAGCTTGAGAGTGACCATTGATCCATCACCAGACATGGTTTCCATTAATCTGCATCAGTCATTCATTCATTTTCTATACCCGTTTTGTCCCTTTCTGGGTCACGGGGCTGCCAGAGCCTAACTTACGGAGGAAGGCAGGGGACACCTGCCACACTGTCACACACCCATGCACACTCACATTCACACCCAGTGACAATGTAGAGTAAACAATTAACCTATGAAGGATGTTTTTGGACTGTGGGAGGAACCCGGAGTCCCCGGAGAAAACCCACGCATGCACGGGGAGAACATGCAAACTCCACACAGAAAGACCCCCCATTGTTGACGCTGCTTCAGGCCCTCCAGCCGGAACTTGATCCGGGAACTTCTTGCTGAACGGCAAGAGCGCTAACGATGACCGTGCAGCCCAAAATTCTGCATCAATGACTGTATATAGAAAACTGGACTGAAGGACTCCTCCCCCCTGTCGTTCTAAACAGGAAGTACCTGCTGGTTCCAAAAAGCCAAAATCCTGCAGACTTCTATAGAGAAATAAACAACTGTTATTCAGTCATCCTATTTGTCAGGCAAGCCATTCTTGCTCTGATACAATATTTTTTTAACATCTTCTTGACAAACCATTTCATTATATTTTTCCTTGATCGTAAGTTATTCAAGTTCTAAACTGACCAATCAGATGCCTCTGTAAAAGCATGTGGTGCCAGTTGGCCCCACCTCGGACATTTGACTGACAAATTCTCCCAAGCCGCTTGTCGTGGAAGGGGTGTGGACTTCCAAAAAGATCACTCCTGAGAGGGGTGTATCTGTATAAAATAATAATAAGAAATCAGTTTGGATTCTCCAGACAAAAGTTTCAAGCCTCTTTATGTACTGGATTATATTTCCATTGAAAAACCCCAGCGCCTAAAGGGTTAAAAAATCAGTAAGAAAGACGTTAGAAATAATCAGGCATAACCAATAAAGTTAATGATGCAAGAAACATACAAAATGTTCAACTTTAGTAACATTTATCGTAGAAAAAAAACAATAAACGGCGCCCAGCAGCAAGGTGGCGCTGTCTCAAAAGACAAGAGACCTGAAATTGTCCTGAGAGTGCTGTTTGCCAGAAAGTTATAAAAACGTGACTCAGACCAACTTAGACCAATCACTGTCGCCTGGCTCCAATTTGGCGACGTCTGCATCATGGAGCAATGGCAACTGAATAGGCTTCATTTAGCTGGAGCCGGAAAACAAGCATTTACTATGGGTCCAGTTCTCTGTATACAGTCAATGATGTGCACATGCTGATACAGCAGGAACCAGTTTAAAGAATTCATGAAAAACATACACAAAACAGGAGTATTTAAATATCACAAGATATCGCATACAAACCAAAGTATTCCAGTTAACCAACATTTTATGGCCATTTTTTGAGCCAGCTATTGTAAAGTGTCCTGAAGTTTGCCTGACAGTGAAACAAAATGAAACAAACCAACCTTCAGTGGTCAGATATGCCCGGGGTACAGGAGAGTTTCTGGATCTCTCTAGGCTTAGCCGGTTCTAGATAAGGTGATATTTCTAGCAGGGTGCCACAAGTGCTTTAATGACAAGAAATGTATCCTGTTTCAAAGTTAATTCTCAAAAATATAAATGATATGAAGGCAGAACAGCTGTCATCCCAGCTGGAAAAATGATCCCACTCCAGCTCCCACTTCACTCTATGGATCTTTACCATGATATTAACGGTATTATAAACACACTAAATGACCTTCTGGATGGGTACTCTACCAATTCCAAACAAGCTTGAATATTGTTCAGAGTTCAAAAATACAGATGGAGTTTCATCCAAAATCATAAAGTTCTTAAAGTATAGCATTTCATATGAACATGAAATACTTGTGATTAGAAAATTAAAATCATCCACTCTGATGAAAACGGTGCTTTTAACATGTTCTTGTAGAACTTTTCTGAGGATGGAGGACGTGCATAAAGGAAATTAAGATTAAAGACACATTTATTCATGTTGGTTTAGTCAAATCATTGTGAATCAGGCACAGACGAAAAAATGCCTTTTGAAAAAGATCGCATCTGTGATGTAAAAAGTATGCTGGACGGGCTACAAGCTCCGCTCCATTCTGATGCATCCACTTGCAGACAAACAGATCCATGAACGTCTCTGTTATCCTCCTCTGAGCTGGAATCTGGATCTAAACTGTCCGGCTGGATAGCTCTGATATTGCTCGCTCCTTTATTGTTAGCTTGGGGGTGTGAGGGGCTGTGAGCCAGTGGAAGAGCGTGTAAACAGAGAGCTCTCAGCAATAGGGGGTGCTTGAAAAAACAGTCCTGACCACAACTCAGAGGTGAATTTCTAATGAACTCCTGATGCTCTGCAGAAACTATGTCCTAGAAAACAACACAGGTTTGACTGATTTTGGCTAAAAACCTCATCCTCAGAATGAAAAAACCACCGGGAACACTTTGAAAATAAATCAGAAGATGATTGGAGTGGGTCCTTAAATGAAAGCGATTTAACAGCAAAAAAGGCTTTTATGCACTGTACCAATCTCTAAAGAAAATCCTTTAGTTTTGCCCTTTTATTTTTGTTTGTTCAAGACTTGTGGACTTTTCTGTTCATCTGTCAGTCAGCCGAAGTTGTGCCACTTGAGCTGTCAGCTTAATCTCCAAACACAACATTTCTGCAGCTCAAGTCAAACAGATGAGCATGAGGATAAGATCGATGTTAATTCATGAAAACTGCATGGAAAACACGGAGCACATGTTTGGGCACCGGCTGCTGAAAACCCAGATCAAATTGGCTCAGGAGGACAGAGTCGAACCTTGTTTTTTTTATTATTCATAGACCAACAGAAGGGGTGGAGTTGCCCTAAAGCAAGTTCTTAACTCTCCTAAAAGCACACCACGCCTCAGCCTGCGTGCCAAAGCTGCAGGCCAACTATTTGGTGCTTTTGTGCATTTTTCATGCGTCTGGAAATTGAGCAATCACTTTCTGGTTTCTGCGTCTTACTCTGCCTGCTGGGTTTGAAGTGGCTTCTGTGGTCCAAATACAAGGAAACGATCCTTGTGAGAAACGCCTCACTCCTGCTTTTCAGCTCTTTCCAAACCATCTGAGGGTGGCATGCAGTCGCCTCAGAATGTGACAAGTTTTAATTCATTTCTCCAAAACTGTGCAAACCAATTTGGAAAGTAAATCACATCTCTCTCCATTTGGGAGACTATCCCTGATTTGGTTCAATTAAAATATAAACCTTTAAAGTCATATTTGTACTTTTTGAAATAATAAAGTAGAAATAATAATAATAAAGTAAAAATAAAGTTGTCCATCTGTCTGCTCTCAAACTGATCTTTATGATAACAAAGAACTCATGTCACCATCTGCTGGTCAAAAACAGATCCGTCCTTCAGTAGAAAACATTCAATGTAAACAACAGCTACACCGTGTGGTCATTCGTTGCTATTTTCTTTCATTTGCCATAAAAAAAATTTAAAAAAAGAAAAAAAAATCTTTGACAGTTACACAATCAATAAATGATCGTTTTGCCCCAGCAGGAAGATATTTACAACACTATACTACACGTTATGCTAATTAAGCCAAAGATGCAGCGAAAATGAGTCAACACTCAACAACAGTAAGAAAGATGACAGAATATTAGAGTCGATTTACGGACAAATGTTGAGCGGCGAACGTCCAACCATCTACATAATGTCTGAATCTGAAAGCACAGCGGTGTCTCCTTCAGTATTGTCATGTCCATTTAAAAGAAATCCACACAACCCAGCAAAGGGTAAAAAAAAGTAGAAATAAGGTTTTTATCTAAAAGAGAGAACTAAGATCTGAAATGAGAATAAAAGTATTATAAAATTGGATGATCAAAGCATTCATTTAGATGTCTGATGAGCTACAAATGAAAATCATAAGAAAGGGAACAGAAGAAGTTCAGATACTTTGCCAGTTTGGATTGTGGGAAAATTAACGGATAGCTCTTTATCTGTGCACTGGTGCCAAGCTATAACCACCAAGAGCAATGTGGGGTTCAGTGTCTCGCCCAAGGGCACCGAACGTGTGATCCTCTGATCAGAGGTTGACCGCTTTACCTCTGCACCACAGTGAACAAATACTGAATACCGCTGCTGTTTTTTCTCAATTTAAGCATTTAGGCCAGGGGTTTGCAACCTTCCACACCTATAAAGTCGTTCAGGTTGATTTCTCACCAACAACAATCCAGCAGGAGCCACAAAGTCGGACTTCACCTGTTAGAAAAATAAAAAACTGCTTTGTATTTATGCTGTTGTTGCTATTATGATCAGTACATAAACTAAATAAACTATTATTCATTTTTTATGCATGGAAAAAAAACTAAGAAAAGATAAAAATGTTTTCCTTAATATTTAAAAGTTACATTTGACAGAGGTTCACATAACTTCCTTTCAAAATAAAACTCACTCTATACCATCCTGGACCATCTCAGTGCAACAAATAGAAGGTGGTGTAATCATAGCAGTGAGGGGAAAAAAAGAACTACACGTTGTTTATAGTATCATTTGTGGTGAATCTCAGACAGAAATTTGTATATCTAACAAACTTAGTTCAGAGATCATTTTCCGATCCTGACGTGATCTTTTCACACTGATCACTGATCTTGATGAATTCAGCAGCTTCACTGAGATCAACACAGCTGTAGAAGTCAGTCAAAGGGATTTATCATTTGTCCCATCATGCAATAGAAGAGCAATCGGGTAATTACGTGAGAACATGATGAAGTAGATTCTTTCAAAATAATGAGTTCCGCTGAAGAGCAGCATCTGATGCGTACAATCAAGTGTAGAATGAAAAATTAAAGCACAACTGTTGCTTTAAATAGGAATTGGAAAGATAGGTAGATTCCGGTGGGCATTGCACATTAGGTGAACAAGCTCGTCTTTAATGAAAAAATTCCCATAAAGAAAAACGACAAAATGAATGAATATCAGAGACCCCACAGATCCCAGTTTAAGGTTATCAATGAAAGTAGGTAGCATTGCCATCATTGCTGACCTTTATTGAAGACAAAAATTACTTTCAAAATTAATAAAGTAAAATAAAAGTAACTGGCAAGCATGGCAGTGGAGTGTGGATGATGTGGAAATAGCTGACAGGGATTTAAATGTCCTCTGGTCATCAACTGAAAAAACTAAATTAAAAGGAATCTGTCACATTTAGAGATGCAGACCCAGATCTAGAGGGTTTGTTAGAAAATCTAAATTAAGAGGTTTCAAGAATTCAGCATAAGTTCACATCTCAACCCTTTAACACCGGAGATGTCACCGGCGACGCCTAAATAACACAGTCTTTGACCTACCGTAATTCTTTGACTGTGTATGTGGTCAACGTAAATCAACTGATTCTGGTGTGGGAAAAAAGCAACTTTTTCTATCAGCTTTGCACCTATATTAGCACAACGCCACTTTTCTCCACTTCTGGATCTGCTGGAATAAAGTTAATTGTGTAAACAGATGAAGAGTTAAGAAAAACTGTTCAACAAAAGGAATTAAGATTTTCTATGTTACGGGAGAGTAATTTAAATAAGCTAACCTAGCTTAAATGTAGGAAGTAACTGAAAAGTCTCTACAGCAAACCTACCAACAAGAAATATTGAAAATGTATTTATTTTTAGTTAACCAAAGTATTTTATTTTCAATTAATACTTTTCTTTTCTGTGAAAAAATATTGTCACCATTATAAATGTAAACCTTTAGCCAAATGCTAAGAAAGCTAGCAATAGCAAACCTAAATACACCCACATAACAATAAATAACATGCTGAATATCAAAATATTAAAACATAACAACACATTTTTAAGTTAGCATGTTCATATTTGAATATTAATATCTGACGGTAAGTTAGCACTTTTCTACATTCATAACGTGTAGCATATTGGTTCACACTAAAGCCGACATGAAAAGCCCCTTTTCTCCGGGTCAGAATCAACTCGTGTTGATTGTGTGTTTACAGTATGTCAAAGAGCATGTGGTCTTTAGTTGTCAACGCGACATCACTGGTGTTAAATGGTTCAATCAGAGCAGGTTTTAAAGTGCTTTTTCACTAATGCTTCTCTGTGAAGGCTAAACCAAATTGCAAAAAATTTAGTCCAATTTTGCTTTACTTTCAATGGAAAAAATAGACTCCGTGGTGTAAAAAAGGTTCAAATAATAGTACTTGCATGAGGTTTAATAAACAGTCCACTCACCAGTCTGTGTGCTGATCATCAATCACCAGCAGGATCTTGGGCTTCCGTACCACCACTTTGGCTGCCTGACTGCTCCCTGTAGCTGCGCCTTCAGCTGCTGTAGTTGCAGCTGATTTAGCGTGAGCAGCTGCAGCTACATTCTGGGCCATCTGTGCGCTCTTCACCACACTGGAGAAGGAGCTGAGGAAGTTCCCAGAGCCTGGGGCTGAGGCCGATCCAGAGCTTTGGGTGGAGATGCTCGGTGGCTGCCGCCTCTCTGTAGCCGGGGAGGCAGGGGAGGATGTGGACGAACCTGGAGGGGTCGGCCTCTGCAGATCCATCATGTAGCCGTTGGGGAGGTTGGCCACAAAGCTGCTGTCTGACAGGCGCCGGCGAAGGTAGTTCATGGTGATGGACTTATGGATCTATCAGGGCACAGGAAGCAAGAACGTTTCAAGACCTGTGAAGTAGAAGAAGCCACATAAAGAGGAGCTCAGGGAAAACTGAAGATGATCTCAAAGAAAAGCATTTCTACTGTTAATACAATCCTAATGAAAGTTTCTTTACTGAGAAATCCCAGTTTTCACCAGTAGAACCAGTGACAGAACATCAATTTGGTACATATGCAAATTCAGGCAAACCATGTTATAATGTATATATTTACAATTTATTCTTCCAGAACAAATTTAAAAATGCAAAGTTTTTCTTAGATTTTGGAATAAACAGATTTGGGCCATTAGGTATCAAAGGCTTATTTAGCTACATTTCAGTAATTTATGAACCAAGCTTAAAGGTAAAAGAACATGGATCAGTGTTTGGACGTTTTGACCAATTCCCAGGTTGTGGTTATGCACTAAACTGTCAAAGTACATTGAATAAATACAGCAAATATAGTGTATTACCCAATAGATATATAGCAAAGTTTAATGTTGTGACCCCCATACTCAATGAGTCTTTTCAAGAAACTGTGACTGGGTTGTATTTATACTACACCAGCTCACCATAGCTTTTCCAATCATAATAGTCAGCACCTTTCCGTTTTTCCCTTCAGGGGTCACCACAGTTGGTTTTAGCAGAGAGTTTCACCAAAAGCTGATCTTCCTGACACAACCCTGTATTTATCCAGGCTGGGGACCGGCCCAATGAGGCTCAAGCCAGGGTCTCCTTGTGAATACATTTGTAAGGCAACAGCGTAAAGGGTCTTGGCAAAGGCAAGACACTGGAACTGCTCGGTGTGCCCTCCGGGAATCTAACCCTGATTTCCCATGTGCCAGCATTTAAAGTACCACTACAATGAAAATAGTATTTTTTGTGTGTTTAACATGTTCTTGTTGGATTTTTCTCATAGAGGACCTATATAAAATAATTTGTGATTAAAACTGCGTTTCTGAGTATTTGTTAATTCAAATCGCATTGGATTAGAAAACCGGATGCTAGAAAATGTCACAGTTACTGAAATGGGCGTGCTAAAGTCCCTCCTACCGCTCCGCTCCTCGCTCCAGGATTTTTCCTCTGGGGTTGCTAGTTAACTGTAAGGACTTTTTTTTGTTTTTATGTCAAATTACATTTCCAAGAAGGAAAGTAACAGCAGCGCATATTCCTGTGATGCTAATTAATTCCATGTAATAAACGGATTGTCTTGTCAATAGATTGCACTTTTTAACTGTGGTAACTGTCAAAGTCAGAAAAGAGAAAGGGATGTTGAAGTGTGGTAGGAAAACAAACAGTAATTTACTAAACAAAAGCTAGTCAGAGTCCACGGAGCACCCATGTCAACCGCCTCTCCTTCGCCGCACAGCAAATTTGATAACAAGCGTAAATGCTGGCGCTTCTTTTTTCTGGCCAAAACGCCGTTCTTTACGCCCCTTTTCCTGGTGATTTATGATACTTTAGCTTGACGTTTGTCCAAAAATTTGTTCATAAGCTAGACGCCCCAGCAACATGTGGGAGGAGCTACGGCCAAATGTTTTCAGCCTGATTGCTACATGGAGCGGTGTCTGTATATATCTTATTACAATGTATGGAAGACACGATGAATAAAGCAGTGACGTGCGGTGAAGGTTGTGGTTGGTGAGGCACTGAATCTTTACAGATCCAGATTTACAAACAAATGAGTCTTATACGGAGCGTTCCAGAACTGGAGAACTTTTTATGTACCACCCAAATTTCTAATCATCCACAAACAAAATGCTAAAATGTGTAGTTTCTGACTAAATTTACATGTCTTCAGACCAAATCTACAGAAATTGAGAAAAGAATGCTAAAAATAGTTGTGAAAATAAATCAGTCTGGAGTAACCCCTAAAATGTAATTTTCCCCTCATCTCCTCCTAATGTCCAAATCCAATTTTAAATAAAAGTCAAACCTAAAATTAACTTTTTTATTAGGTACTGTTTTATTGAAGCCTCTAACTGTGGGAACATTTATTTTAATGAAATTTCAAATAATTCTTTTCCATGAAACATGTGTCCCACAACATTTGCTCAACCCTGTTACCAAAGCCGTTGCTATTAGCGAGACATTGAGTCTGTTATTGATGAATATGTAGAAGAAAATCAGAGAAGTGAAGGTTTATTTTTCATGAAATTTGAAGCCAAAAAAAACACACCAAGGCGATAGCTACACACTATAACACAAGGTCGTGGAGGATGCTCTCCCAGCATGCACGCATGCACACACCCACACCCACACACACACGCACGCACACACACACACACACACACACACACACCCACACCCACACCCACAC
>BSAI01000191.1:1287007-1299033 GCA_036245035.1 Adrianichthys oophorus | reverse complement strand
GGCATCCATTCATTATTACTCCATGTTTTGAATAAAAGTCCAACTTTGGATCATTTTAATGAGATTACATCCACCATTTTTGCAGTCAGGAATAAAAAAAAAAAGTAAAATGCACGCTCTTATTGAATAAACTTTATTAGTAACAAGTAAAGAACAAATGCAAACTCGTGAGTGCCCTTCTCTGTTGAGACAGTGATTCTTCATGCCTTACCTACTATTTTTATGGTGCGGTTTTGAGTCACATTTTACACAAAATAAATGATGGACAAAAATAAAAACCATTAAATATTAACTGGAAAGCGATAACATGCAGTAAAATTGTGCACAATGACATTTTTTTAAACAAAGTATTGGATTTAGACCTTAATATATTTGGGGTTGCTTTGCCATATTTTGCAGTTGCTAACGCATCCCCTCGCTCCCCACCGGCGCTGCCCCTGCCCGTTGCTCGCATTCATTTTCCTCGTCCGAGCTGGCCTCTGGTTCAAAACTGTACAGCTGGATTGAGCCGTTATTTTTGTGCCGCTAATGCTAGCTTGGGACTTTCCTCCGAGCCAACAGCCTCGTCCACAAACCGGAAATGTATTTCTAATGAGCTACTACAGCTGGGCATAAAATATGCAGGGCTCTAGATATGCAAGGCTCTATTTGTTCGCACATGCGACTGAATTTTTCAATGGCGCGCCTAAAAAATCCATGGTCGCACCGGTGGGCCCAGCCCTTCTGAAAAAAAAAAAAAAACATCATTTCAGTAACTTTGAAAGACTCGTCCCTGTGTGCGTCCTGGTGTAGCATACCTCAAATAAGAATGATTGTTTTTCTTAATGAGAATGTAATGAGTTGTTCAGTTTGGGTCAGTTTGGATGATTGGTGACAGTAGTTCTC
This sequence comes from Adrianichthys oophorus, assembly GCA_036245035.1. Lineage (NCBI taxonomy): Eukaryota > Metazoa > Chordata > Actinopteri > Beloniformes > Adrianichthyidae > Adrianichthys > Adrianichthys oophorus. The sequence continues at coordinate 1,298,148 of BSAI01000191.1, read as the reverse complement.
CTATAAATGTGACTCAGACAGACTTGGAACAATCGCTGTCGTGCGGTTTCAAAAGACGGCGCGCATATCAGGACGCAATGGTGACGGATTTGGCTTCGTTTTGCCAGAGCTGGAGATGAGGCGTTTTCTATGGGTGACGTCACACCGCGATTCGTCCGTTGTTTCTTTTTTTTTTTTTTTTTGGTCTATGATTCGTCTGCAAGTGGACGCATCAGAATGAGGCAAAGCAGGGAGACGTCGGTTCAACCATTTCACTTGCTGTCAGAAATTTAACCTTTTTTAGATGGCATGTTTGTATTTGCTCCGATTTCAAATGCAGTTTTAGTCTTAAATTCTTTCATATCTATCATGAAAAAAATGCTACAAGAACATGTTAAAAATCCCCAAAACACCATTTTCATTGGAGTGGGTCTCTAAACACAAACTTTGTATGTCATTTATCATTTCAAATAAAGGGCTTTACGTTTACCAGTTTGTAAGTTAATCATTTTCAAGTCTTCATGCCGATATTGACAGCAATTAAAAAAGAAAGTGACCATGTAAAACTGATGAGTTAAATGCAATGTGGTCAAATGGTAAGAAAAAAAATGAGGTGTATCGGTGCAAAAATTAAGGCTGGAGCTCTGAAATGTCTTAAAAAAACAAAAAAGGCTTTTTCATTTTGGGTAAAAAACTGCACGATCATCTTGAAGACTGCTGGGAACAATTTTACAAAAGAAAAATATGGTTGGAGTGAGACTTTAATGAATGAGTCATCCAGCTGCTTTGTCATAATATCATATTATTTGTTTTAAATCTCCCCGACAGAGTTCTTTGGTTTTGGTGCATTATGACCCATTTAAACAGTCCTACAGTCTGGGTCAGCACCAGAATTTGATAACCTGATTTGTTTGGCAGATATGAAATATCATCAAACTTGTTTAGAGACTTCTGTTTACTTGGAATTGAACCTCAATGCAGTTTAGCAACAGTATGAATGAAGAAGAATATAAAGAACTACTTCCTGTTCGTATGGTGCCGTTCCAATGGTAAATGGTGTATACTTATATAGCACTTTACTACATAAACGCACACATTCACATACTGACCACACTGGCACCATCCTGGAACCACTGGAGCAGTGTTGTGTTCTGTGTCCTGCTTAAAGGCACTTCAACACAATGCGGGAACCAAACCTGCAATCTTCCAATCAGAGGTTGACCGCGTAATAAGTTGACATTTTCTACCAGTGACCCTAGAACAGGTCCCCAGTCCTCAGCGTGGTACCGTTCTGCACAAAAAAAATACATACCTAATGCTATATTTGTTTTATTTATTGATTTTGAATGAAGTTTTATTTTGTAAAACGACCAGATACATATAAAACATAAAGTAAATTTGGCTTCACCATCCAAACATCACCAGATTTAAAGGGTCTATATCATGAAAAAACATTTTTTTTTTAGCTTTTACCTGTATTACAATGTTCCTCACAAAAAGAAAACCCAAAGCGGTATATTGATCCATTCATGCAGCTCTGAGGATTCCACCAAAAACCTGAGCTCTGAGAACCAGCACCTCCTAATCCACCAAAACGAGTGGGTTCTCACATTGTGACATCACAAAGTGAGAACAGCCCCTTCCAGGAAGCGTCTGCTGCCAGCGCCGCCCCCAGGCTAACACACACACACACACCCTTTCTCCGTGGAGCTACCGGTGATCAGATGTTGTTTGTTTTCCTGAGTGAAACACAGACACGCTGCGGAGGCTGGATCTAGAACGATGTCATGAAATGGACGACACCCACAAGGAGCGAAAGGCGGGGCTTATGAGATTGAGTCGCCTTACTACCTAGTAGGAAAAAAACTCAGGATAATAACTCAAATTTCATAAAAAAATGTCCTTTCTGTGCAAAAGGTTATATATTTTCAAATACATGGATATAGTTTACTCTGAAAGGCTGAGGAATAGCATGATATAGGCCCTTTAAAAGACCCCCAGGCGGTCTAAGGCAAATTTTAACATACAAAATAAGAGACGTGACAAAAAAAAACAGCATATGTGAATCTTTTAATGGATGTAAATTTACAAACAAATCATTCAATCTCATAAAACTGATGGTGCAAAATTGGCAGCCGGACCGTGCTGGAAGAAAATGTACCATTATATAACGCACAAAACGCATTCAAACAGAGGGGAGGACTTTAAACAGCTCAAGCTGCACGTGCACTGGATCGAGCATGCTAACACAGAGAAAGAAAAACCTTGAAACCTGATTAAAACCAGAAAATGTGGTTGGGATGAGATGAAAGTACATTTCTGACAGAGGCGTCGTGTCTCAGGCGGATGTTCGTGGCTGTATTATTGTAGTTAATGGAGGAAGAAGGGTCTAACAAGACCACAGCAGCAGGAGGGCAAAGATACAGGGCAAATGTTAAATCATCTTTGACAAGTTAATGCGGTGAGGTAATTACCACCGGGAACTCTTTGAACAGAGAGAAAGTTGTAGCTGTCTGCTGCATCATTTGAGACAAGACATTCAACTGTGCAGAAGCTCACGGCTGAACTCCACACAAGATTTACTATTTTTAGAGGCAGTGCTGATAGAAGCTGAGAGCTGTGTAGTCATGTTTAGCTGACCTTCTTTAACAGAAGTCAAAGAGTATCATCTCTGCAGAAACACATGTGAGGATTGTGTCTTTTGTTTTGTTTTTACAGATCTGTTTTCTTGGTTTGTTTTAACAATCCGTGACTGTCTCACAGAGATTAATCCTCTACAGCCGTCTTCATTCATTTTCATCACCCTCAGCGCCTTTAGATCTCTGGTTTCAGTTAAGCCTTGTCAGGTCATTCCTTTGGCTACCTTTGTGTTTCTTCCATTGTTTTGTGAATTGATGTTTGAGTTTGAATGTTTTTGTTCAGTTTATTTGTTTGAAGTTCTTGCCATCAAGCCTGGTCTCCTGCATTCCCTCCTAACCCCTGGTTTACACTGGTCCATCTGCGCTGCGTCTCCGTTGCATTGCGTATGGAGTTCATCTCACAGTCGTCAGGTAGCTTATATTGTCTCCGTTGAGCCCCCACTCAGTCCCCCTCCCCTGGCTCCCAGAGGGGTCATTTGTCCCGCCACTCCTGTGTCATCAACATCCAAAACTTTGGCAATGAGGCCCCATGTCCTCTCCTTCCTCACTGAGTTGTTGTAAAATGTTTTGGTTTTTTTTACTTTCAAAATTAAACTTTCATCAATCACGGCGAAAATGGACGATGGCGTTATCCGCAGTGTTCACGTACATTATCATCACCTTAAATTTAAAACAACATTTCATAGATGTCTATTTTAAAAGTGCAACAGAAGTTTTACTTTGAAATGCGGACCTTTAAGTCCAGATGCCATGAGACAACATCCCCTGAATGAGAATGTGTATTAACAAAATATGTCATCTTTTCTCAATTTGAATGTTGGATATATGGGCTTCAAATTGTACATTTTATTAAAAGTGTAATCTGCACGGCTGCTTTTAGGTCAGAGATGAAGTCTGAACTCTTAAAGCATAACTAATATGAAAGTGGACACCACGCAGATCTCCGATGGCGGCAGTTATAATGCAGCTGAGTCAAACAGGAATTGGCTTCTGTCACACACAGGCTGTATCACCACACACTTACCTATCAAACCATGTGTGGCTTTGACAGAAACAGACTACTGCTTAAAAGCTTTGGTTTAGGGCATCAATGTCTGGCCTGGAGGCTCCTCAGCAGAGATCACTGTCCTAATGAGGAGTAGCGGCAGATCCGGCGATCCTTCCTGCAATCGATGCAGACTCTTACAGAGTGACAGAGCTTCCCCACGCAGAGATCTACACTGTAGGCTCAAAGCACCAGCTTACGCATTACCAAGTTTTCATCAGAAAGAGGATCATCTTCAGGAAACGGCCCACGGCACTTCAGCTGTTATTTATACCCTCCCCGTCAATGTTGATGGTCCATCCCTGAATTCCCTGACCATTGCAGACCAGGCTAATTGACATGTTTATCAACGTGATAAAAGAATTAAGCCACGTGAACTGGTTGTCCGCGTTCAAAAAATGGGCAGATCAGTATGGGGCCCGCAAGTGTTCCGCACTAATTATCAAGATCCAAAACCGCAAGGCGAGCAAAAAATGTTCCTGCACGTCTTTATCTACAGGGATGTTGGAAGTGACAAGTTGTAGTAACATCAACACGTGAGGCTAAGTAAGGGGGAAGTAGTAGACGCCCAAATTATGTGCTTGTTGGTACTGTTCACGCCTTCTGTGCAGCCTGACTGCTAGAAAGAGTAAATTATGTACCACGTGCACACCCGTGCACTCGCATTTGTTTAGTAAGGGCAGATGACTCTCGCCTTGATACCAACGATAGTCCAGGCAATGCGCGACAGCATGAACGTTCATGACGTTCCATGAGGTGGTCGGACAAGACTCAAGGGAACTGCAAGACGCACCTGCGCTCCCCTGAAGATGCGGCCGCTCCTGTCTATCACCCTCCATGGAATTGAACTGACTTCATTTGGTTGGAGCCGGGCGTAAGCCATTTTCTACGGGTGACATCGCACTCACTCAGTCCAGTTCTCACACAATCAATGTATGACACTCAGAAAGGCTTTATCCACTTAGTCTCTTTGCAGCACATCCACAGTGGGAGAATCCACAGGAAACCCATGCTGGGATTCAGCTCACCTGGTGGCAAATGGGGCTAACAGGACTTTTAAGAATCCAACAGCATGGAGAGCAAGATGGCTGTACCAAGTAGATGCAGTCTGTATTTAGTATCTATATTAGACCCACACAGGTTCGTATTCCTATGCTGACTCTTACTGGTTTTGTTGTCATCAACCTGCTGGGATTCTCTATAACACACCAGAGCCGATATGCCAAATCCTAATTGTCCTATTAATCAACGCCGGTGGACTGCAGCTGTTGGAGCTCCCACAACACAGAAGAAATATTAAGAGAGGCTTTAAAGGTCTGACAGCAAACAAGCTGAGCGGTAATCACAGTCTTTGCCCTGTAATGACGGGGAACAGCGAGATAATGTGGCCCCTGCTAACGTACAGCACGCAGTCGCCCATCTTTAAAAAGACTTGTAACTGATGAGAGTGTGAGGCTGCAGCAGCTCCTCTCTGTTCCGTCTTTTCTCACATCCTGACTGCGAATCTGCCAAATCTAGCACATAATCTGAAGGCTCGTGATGAGAATTTACACTTCAGAGCCTGATGGAACTGTTGATTAGATGATACAGGAGCATCTTATCTGAGAATTCACCTATCATACATGTCAGCTTCACTTTTTTTAAATAAAAGCTACAGAATCTCTCAAGTCACCCACTGCTGCGATCTTGGGGTTTGTCATTACTAAAAATACATTTTTATCAGAGGATGTTAACAGCTTTAAAGCTCTTCCAGGCTCCCACCCTGACACTGATCTGGTATCTAGAGTAACAGTACAAGTAAAAAAAATATATATATATATATATATATATATACAGGTTTAAATGAGGTTGAAGGCTCTGGGCAAAATGAACATGGAGGAGGCATGAAAGACATAAAAAGTTTTAGTTTGGTGAAACCAGATTGTGATATGGATAATTTTTGAAGAATATATTTTCAGAAAAAACTGCAGAGTTATTCATTTAAAATAAAAAATGAGGTGACAGAAAATGTAATAGTTACGATCAAACTTTTAATGAAACAAGTTCTTGATCATAAATTTGTCAAATATAAATATAAATATGTCAATATTCTTTGTCACTTACAGTAAAAATAAAAAAGTATAGGTAATGTTGGTTTAAAAATCCTCCTCCGTGGTCGTATAATACACTCTTATCTCTGCCTTTTCTAATGAAGCTTTTTTTATGTCTATTTAATCTTTTGTACTCTTGGCACCGCACCACTTATTGTACTGTATTTTTCTTCATGACTGATCGGACCACAAATCAGGAATAAACATCTATCCAATGTACTGCATTTTTGGACCACAGAATGCACCTAAAATCCTATGTAGGAATCCTGGTTTTGTTTACTGGTCTGGAACTGATTTTCCTTTGTACATAAAAACTTGGAGCATTATGGGTATTGTAGTCAGGTGTCTGACGATTTTGTTTAGCTTAGTGTGCCTTATAATCTGGTGTGCCTTATGCCTCAAAGTAGTCGCAATCAATGATGTTACGCCTTACAGCCATGTGTAAAACTGGGAAAACTACACTAACCAGCCATTTTTATCAGGTCCACCCTGCTATTACCGAGCTGGACCCCCGTTTTGCCTTCAGAACTGCTTTAATCCTTGGTGGCATAGATTCAACAAGGTACTGGAAACATTCCTCGGAGAGTTTGGTCCATATTGGCATGACAGCATCACAGTTGCTGCAGATTTGTCGGCTGCACATCCATGATGCCGATCTCACGCTCCCCCACATCCGTTATCCTGCTGGAAGTAACCATCACAAGATGGTACAACGTGGTCATAAAGAGGTGAACATGGTCAGTATCAAAACTCAGGTAGGTCGTAGCGTTGTAACTATGCTCATTTGGTACTAAGGGGCCCAAAGTGTACCTGGAAAATATCTCCCACACAATTACACCCCCACCACCTGCCTGAACCGTTGATACAAGACAGGATGGATCCATGTTTTCTGTCTCCTCTCAGATCCCAAACGCTCACAGCAGATCGCCTCCCTTCTTGAATCCAGTTCTGCTGGATGTTGCTTTACCTCTTTCCATTTAAAGGGAGCTTTCCTCTCCTCTCTCACGTTGCTTCTTAACTGTGTCGGTTACACCACAGAAACCCTTGGATATCATCTGTCAGTCTCCAGTTCTATAATCAGTTAAGACTTGGCCTTATTGATGTGGATTTCAATAGGATTAACAACCCAAATGAGCTTTGCTTGGTTTTAAGCTTTTGGCTTATTGTGTAATGTCTTCAGACAACCTAGTGTTTCTGCATAAATTGAATTGATCGTTTTTGAAAACAGATCCTACTAGTTGCATTCTTTCTGTTCTGCTCCCAGGAAAGAATCGGGTCTTTACAAAGGATTTTTTAGTGGGCCTTTGTTTGTTTGAATGTTACAATTGCTTTACTGTGTAGTGCCCTCATGAGAACCCTTAGAATGATCTAATCATTTTGCATTTATTCCATTACAAACCATTCTTTTATTTAATATTTTGAACAAATGCTGGCAAGCTAATTCTTTCGTTAAGATTACTTTTTTTTACTTAAGCTTTTTATTTACTGTTTTAAAGAATTAAAGGACAGGGGCAGATAACATAAGTTTTTCTTTTTCTGCTCCACTTCATTTATAGATCTGTAATAATTTGTGTTCTGTCTTGATGCAAATAAATGAAATAAAGTTGTAATAAATAACAAACGTTTTTTAATAAATGAACAAAAACACTACAAACAAACAGAACAGAACTAAAATCAACCAAACAATGTCCTCAAGGAATGTTGGTATTCAAAAAAGTCAGATGCCTTAACTTGGATGGACAGAGACGATTTCTTTTTTTTCAGAGTATCTGTCCCACAATCTTCTCTCCATCACCTTCACTAAGCGTGGACGGGATGACGCCTCGGCCTGCCACCAGCTCAGATGATCTTCTGTTTGTTGGATGATGGGTTCTTCCAGATTTGATCTCACCTCCATTGCATCTGCTGTGCAATTTCTTGTTGCAGCAACTCCTGTCAGTCTTTCATCAAAATGACTCAAAACACCTGAGGTTTGTGGTTCCTCATCGCTCATCTATTGGTGGAACTGATTGGCTGCTGAGACTGGATTTTGCTGCTGAAGTATAGCTAGATTTTGCAGCTCAAAGCCTGATTCGTCCCTGATTGGTTGACACGACGCAGCGACCTCGCTAATGCTCAGATTTTTGAACTCTTGCTGCACTACCTAAATCACGCCACGCCACTCAAATCCCACCGCAGGACTTCAGATTGCCTCTGCCGTTGACTTAAAATTGAAACGGGTTGCCTCTGCAGCAGGAATCGCGTTCTGTGTGAATTCAGCTTCAGAGAGGGCACGCCACGAAAAGAAAATCTCTCTCTTCATTTGAGAGTAAACTTTTTCAACTCTCTACTGGTCACAATTCTTAAAATCGTTGCTTTCAAGTATGACGCATCACTAGATCCTACCCAGCTCAGGTCCTGCTACAGAGCCAAAATTGCACTATTCTTACCAAACATTGCTAATCTAACATTTTGTTGCATTTTTTTTGTCTTCGGGTAATCAAAAATGAACTAACCCTGGTGTAAAACGAACCCTTACAACAGTTTTTTTTCGTCTAACATTTTTTATGCAACTCCAGAATGTCAGACAGCACTCATTAAAAAAAAAATACTCTCAATGCTTTTATCAAGCTGCAAAAGTTTTAATCAGGTTATTCTTTGGTAAATAAGTAATAGATCTTAGATTTGTTTATGACCATCAGGTATTTTTGACACACTGCAACTACAAATATGATCTTTTTTTTTTTTTTATTTACAACACTTTTGGACTACATCATGTAAACAGAACAGAACATCTTTTGTTATTCCTGACAGTTGGAGCTTAATGGCTGATGGGTAATCAGTCAGTAGGAGCTTTGCTGGCCGGACTACGGTAGTAAGAGAGAAAATTAAGTTAAGTAGAGACTGAAGTGTTTGTGCAAGAAAAAACAATGAAAGTAGGAAGAGTATGTGACAGTGGAAATCTGCCCCAAGGGATTCTGGGGGATTAGATATATCTTTATGTATGTGGGACTCACTCCCAGATGGACCAACACAACATTTACAATCTATCTTTGAGTTTAGGAAGAAAAAATATTTTTTGGAGTTAGTCCTGTTGTCATGGTTACCGCAATTATATTTATCTGTTGATTATCCTCTAGAGTCTGTGTGCATTATGTCAACTCACTACACTGGAAGAAATATAGAACTTGATCCGTTGGAACACACGAGAGGAAAGCAGCATTTTTCTACCATTTCTGCTATGCAGGAAGCTGTGCACAAGTGTGACAGAAATGCAGAGCTAACCTAGTTTCAAATATTTACTTCAAGATCACAGAAGATGCAATAGATTTACGTAAATGAATTTTAAAAGTGGAACAGTGTGATTTCTCCCCTAAATCTTCTTGAACCAAAAAGACAAAAGAGTGTACAAAAAGAGAAAAAACAACAGATTTACTTTACTTTTTAACTTGAAAACTTGCTTTAGGGCCTTTGTGTCATCATTACATCAACAAATGTTAACATAACACCATGAGAAATAAAGGAGGTCAACATGATCAGCATCAGTCACTTAACATTTAGCTCAGAGAACTACCATGACTGTGCAACCTTAGTGTAATACTTGAAATACAATAACTCATAGGACAAGACTGACCTCAAGCCTTTAAAGGGCCTTTTCATGAAAAATCCACTTTTTGAGCCTGTAAGCATATTATACTGTTCATTCCATACTATAAAGAACCCCAAAGCGGTTTGATCCATTCACACACTTTTGACTAATCCCCAAAAAACCACCACCACCAAAAAACCACCACTCTTAGCTGCCGCTGCCGCTCCTCCCATACCCACGAAAACCATCGGGTCTTCACCGTGTGATGTAGACCAGCAAAAACACCCCTTACCAGGAAAAGTCTGTGCTGCAAGCCCCGCCCCCCGGCTAGCACAAACACAACCACTTTCCCCGCAGAGCTAGCGGTGATCAACAAAACGACTCATAGAAGAAGTGGTTCCTCTTGACCTGCAGAGAAAACAACGGCTAGCTTTTTTTGCAATGCTTGTCTTTTAAGTGAAGAAAATGTTTTTTAGGCTGCGAGAGATTTTGGTGTTTGTTCAGCCTTCCCAAAGAAGAACTTTGGTTGGAGTTTATCTTCAGGAGTGCGCGACAAACCGGCCAGCAACTTTTTGTCGCGACCGCCATTTCACAGATGACTGTTTTGTTAATGCTAAACCCGTAAGTAAGTTATACAACTAGCTGAAGTTACGCGGTATATGCATATAATGCACAAGCTAATGCTACATTTCCACACACGTTGTGCCTCACGTAGAAATTCCAGATCAGACTGTGGGTCAAGAGTGTAAGGCTCCACAACATGCGTTTCCATCTTTAAAAAAGTTTGCCGTTTGTTTTCATGAGCAGATATGCGCAGATACCCTGCTGAGTCAGGCTCTAGGTTGACGTCATGATTTGGGTGTCACCCACAAGGAGCTAAAGGCGGTACCTCAGAGATCAAGTCGTTTTACTTCCGGGTGTGAAAAGAGTCCACAAAAATAACTCATATTTCATAAATGACTTGTTCTTTAGTGTGCCATGGGTAATTTATGATCATATTCATGGATATTGTTTACTGTGAAAGGTTTAAGAAAGACATGGTATAGGCTCTTTTAGTAGTTTTTGAGCCATCAAGCTAACTAGAAAAAGACGGCAAAATTGTTTTTCTGTCACCCCTTTTTTCTCCAAGATATTAATTCCAACCGGATTGTTGAGCCACCCTGTTGTGTTTCAGTCATACCAGCTTCAGGTTAGCTCTTTAATACACTATTTATTTAATTGGATATTGCAAAGTTACATAAGTTATCATAGAAATTGTCAAAATGTCCCATCTCAAAATAAAAAATAACAAGTAACGAGTGTAATTAAAAATCTGACAATACTATCAATACAATACAAAAAAGGCCGCTACAGTATTCCCCATTTACTCACAGGGGCTAGGGACTGGAGACACCCAGTACACTCGGATACCCCAAATCCACAGCGCCCCCCCCCCACTTACGTCTCATCCACCCCCGCTCCAACCACCCACAGTCAAAGAATGTCCGTTAACCGATCTGTACTGGTCATGCTTAGTAAAACATTTATTAAAGTACATTGGAGTATTGCTCAACTCATGTAAAGTATGCGGTCTGTCTGTCTGTGCCGTAAAACCAGGACCATGTGCTTCCTCCTTGCAATCCTTGCAAGCATGCCCTTCCAAGAGGGTGTCTTCTTCCAGAATTTGCCGGTTTCATTCATAATAAACTCCTGCTCTGGATGACAATTATCCTCTGCGATTATCAGGATATTTTTGAGCCACTTCTAAGTCAGCTGATGCCATTTCTCCTTGCAGTGTGTGTGTGTGTGTGTGTGTGTGTGTGTGTGTGTGTGTGTGTGTG